>LFJQ01000132.1:0-179607 GCA_001182835.1 Oropetium thomaeum | reverse complement strand
GTCTCCACGGCTACCTGTTGCTACTAGTGTGTTGTCAAATAATAAAAAGAACAAAAATCAGTGCAGGTGGGGAATTCGACCGCAATTGAAGAGGAGGTGAGATAACCAATCTAATTAGGAAGCAGATCGATGTGACTTTTAGTACTCTCGATGTTATTTAATATGTGCCGCATTAGATAAATAACTCTAATTAATCACTTTTGTATGCTTAATCTTGTTCAAAACGAACCGAATTTTCCAACCTAGCTAGAGGGAGTATAAGTTGTAACCTAACCACATACTGTATATATATCATTATCATTGAATGAAGTGGATATCTTTTGTTTCGGAATTCGATATGTACCTACAATCATATTAGATTTTAGTACTCTTTCTGGTATAAAAAAAAAGTAGTTTTAGGACAATGACACGGTCTCCAAAGCACAACTTTGACTTCTATTTTTGATGAAAAATATTTATTAAAAAAATAATACAATATATTTTTATGAAAATATTTTTTAAGGTGAATTCTACTCATATGATTTTTGTATTTTTAATCATAATAATTTAAAAGTTATTCATGATTTATATTCTTAATGTTTGGCCAACACATTATCCTAAACTATTTTTTTTTTTACACTGAAAGGGAGTATATGTTTTGCACTTCGGGGACTCTTTGTCATTGCTATGACACATTTGCTCTGTATAGATGTTTTCCTCTCTAGGAATGGAAGGTGCCAGGAACTAGACTGTCACAATCCTTGCTGATGAGGTGTTTGGTGTCATTATTTTTCCCTCTTTTTGTGTGTGTCTGTATCCATCGCATCCATGCCGATTCGTCCTCCAATCAATATCGCAGGGACTCCATCTAGTTCAGCACAACTCAGGACGTTTAGGGTGCCAACGAAGGTGCTGAGCTATGATTCTGGCAACAGTATTGACAAGTTGATAGTGACATGGCGTAGGCTTCCAAGATGACCTGCCTTTGACACATGCGAAAAGATAACTGAACAAGTAGAGATAAGTAATACAGTGTACATGGGTACGTGCAACTGTGAGTGTAGTTTTGGCCCGGCCGGGGGTGAATTGATCTAGTATATCTCTCCTTAATGCCAATAACAGGTATATGTAGAGAGGAATAAATACCACAGTAGTGTTTATAACCAAAGTAAATCAACAATTAAACAGAAGAAGGGAATCAAGCATGAGTCAGCAGTACCTTAAAACCTCATTTTACATCCTGATCCTGAGGACCCCTTTTTTTTATACGGACTTGTGCCTTATCACGCTTTTCATTAAGAAGAATCACCACAGATTGCCCGATCGATGATCTGGAAATAACTTCAAATCGATGCTGTCAGCCGTGTCGCCCCCCTATGCAGTTATAAAAGCAAACTGACTGGTCAGACGAGAAGAGACCGTGTGACTATTTTCAAATAAGAGTTGGTGAAAGAGGATAGGAGCAGAAATGAGAAAGAAGACGAGAATCATTCAGGCGGGCATATGTCATCGACATAGATGAGCATGGAAGGCGCCAGGAATAAAGCTACTACGTTGAGTCACCCTGACGCACTCAGGCTCGCCGCGCACTTCACATCTGCCAGTTATTTATGGCTTTTACCAATCCGCCACCAAGCTAGAGCTGCTGCTATGTTAAAAGTTCTAGCATTCAAGGGGATGCATGATTGTCAGTACAAAATGCAAGAAATTTAATTGTTGGTAGCATAACTGAAAATTATTTAAACGACACACGTACATTTGAAAGTAGACACACATAAACTCTTAAAATGGAAACACATGAGATAGGGCAAATATTCTGATCACTAGAAGATAAGATACGGAAGTTTTAATAATATTACATGTTATAAGATTAAACACCAGAATTCTCCAGGGCAAGATAAATGTGCTGTAGATGTCGTGATTGATGCATTGACCGCTTAACATGTGTCTACGGTCAACATAGCAGACGATATACTGGTCAATGTTCCAGGGTCTGCCTCGGGGAGCTATCCTCGTATCTTCATCCCGAAACGAACTCATGCGGTGGATCAGTCCTGTTGTTGTTCAGTTGATAGATGCTAAACTTCCAAACACACTCCTTCATTTTTAAAATTATTATCACCATTGACTTTAACCGTTAAATCTAACTTTTATCACTCGTATTATTAAAAAAAATAGAAATATCAAATATTTTGTTATAATTTAATTTATCATTAAAATTTTTGAGACATGAATCAATCTAGAATCTCTCGTTAATGTCGATTGTAGAGGAATAAATGCCACATTAGTGTTTTACATAGTAGCTCAACAATAAATAGAACCAACGCAATCAAGAAAGAGCCAGTTAATGTCAGTAGTAGAGGAATGAATACCGCACATTAGTGTTCTACCAAAAGTAGCTAAACAATAAAACCGAGCAACGCAATCAAGCAAGGACCAGCAGCACCATGAAACCTCATTTGGCATCGTCAAAACCCTTTTGATCACCACAGATTGCCCAATGGCCTAGAAATAAATTGAATTCATAAAAGGGATTTACTACTATACATATATATATATATATATATATATATATATATATATATATATGGCTATACGATTTTACCCTCAATCAAATCTCTAATTCTCATTTTACCCTCATTTTTACAACTTATCGATTTTACCACTACTTTTTTGAACTGAAGGCACCGTTTACCCCTAGTTTTACTTCCGTTGGGACCATCACGTCTTTCCCATTTAAAGAAAAAGAAAAAGAAATTGATAACGTGGTTGTTGGTATTTCTTACGTCAACATCAGGATTTTTCCTAGAAGACAATCCTTAGCAATGACGCTAGAAATAATTCTCACCATCTCTCAGCATCCAATACTAAAATAGTAATGACACTAGAAATGTATAAAGATTCTACACGTTATAGGTATAACCGCAAGCGCACGGAGTACTGTTGTAGTATTTCACTTTGGAGTATTTCTAGGGTATCGTATTTATTTCCACTGGGAAGATACTCAACAAAGATGTTGCACATGATTTATGTCACGAGGCTATTCATACTAAGATATCACAAACTCATGCAAGGTTAAATATAAGGTAAAATAGGTAGTGCGACACAAAAGAAGGAAACCCATATTCAGGATAGATCTAGTGTAGTGGAGCGAAGATTAATCTAGTTCTAACTAAGCACGCTAACACTTCTATGCACAAGGATTATATACTAGTATACATGCATGTCACTTATATGGCAGGAGATCATGGCTGAGACATATTGGGGCACGGGTTTACTCCCAATCCGGGAAAAGATTCCGGCAATTATACACCTCTAACCCTATGACCGGACGTGGGAGACTACAAAGGACGGACAGGACTATCACCACCAGCTGCCTACCCCTAGCTCCGTGGATCATACGACATCCGAGGATATTTAGTTATCTAAGCACCACGCTTACATTCTTAAATATTACTTTAAGCCACCCAACAGAACTTACTCATTTGACCAGAGCATACTATAAACGAGCACCTTTGACCAATGCCAAAGCATAATCAACTACTGAATGAATAACATACATAGCCTATGTATAAAGTGACACTATAGTCTAATACTAGTAAACCAATATATAGACTAAGTAATAAGACATGGATCTTAAAAGGATAAACATGAGCACACAAATACCATTAATATCATGGAAAGAAGTATATTCCATTAAACTAGAATAAAGTCTTACAAAGGAAATAAAGGAAGGTACTATTAGACTCATACCTATTTCCTATGGAGGGACTACTAGAGAGTTAGAAGAGCTCTAGACTAATTCCTAACTCCACTAGACTAAATGAACAAGTGTTTTGCAGGTGGGAACTCCTTCCTGTGTGTTGGAAGTGAGGGAGAGGGTCTTCTTTTATAGGTGGAGGTGACTTGGGGGTGAGCCATCTCCTCTCCTCCTTTCTCTCTTTTCCCGCCACCTAAGAGTCGGTTCAGCGTGCGAATAGGGTCAGCATCGCCTCTGGAAGTCAGTAAGAAGTGCCCCGTCAAAGCTGGACCTGGCCAGCCCCACTGATAGGTCGGCCGAACCAGGGGGTCAGCCGACCTTGGTGGGCCCCACTTGGGCCCATCTTTCTCCTGCTGGCTGCCCTGTGGGTCCTGATGGTGGGTGTAGGGTGCTCGACAGTTGTTTCGGTATTTCTGTCCTTCTGGGGCCCCTTGATCCGTGTGATGCCTGTGTGGCATCCTGTGATTGGTCAAAGTTGTGTTTCTTCACCACGTGGTCTGATTATGCCCTCATTCCTGTGATAAATGCCTGCATGCATAATTTCTCCAGTTACATATGGAACTACGTTATTTATAAACCTACATGCGTGAATAAAATGCAATTCCTTCTTTTATTCCAAGTAATGTTGATGATAATTTTGGTATTTAACGACCGTCAACAGTGGTAAAAAGACCAGTCAAAACTTGCCTATCTGTATTTTATCCCTTGTCTTTTCTTCCTCTTAGCGCATCTCGCTCTGACCCTCCCGACTCTTCTCTCTGGCTCTCACGAATGCAAAACCCTACGCCCTAACCCTAGGCAGTGACGCTGCGCGACGAGCTGCGGGGGGAGTGGGCGGACGAGCTCGAGGGCGGGCATGGCTCTTCTCTCTAGCTCTCACGAATGCAATCCTACACCCAAACCGTAGGCAGTGACGCCGCACGGCGAGCTGCGGGGGAGTGGCGCGGACGAGCTCGAGGGCGGGCATGGTGAGCTGTGCGGGTGTGGTGCGGACGTGCCGGGGGGGGGGGGGCATGGCGAGCTGTGCCAGCGAGCGGCACGGGCATGTGAGCAGCGAGCGGAGCACCGCGGGAGTGCGCGGGCATAAGTGAGCGGTGCTTCAGTTGTTTCAGCTCATCCGCGAGCGCCGACCACACCATTCAGTGCCTAAGCTGCTTCAATCCTCTATTGATAATGCTGAATCGCCCATTATACCTGTGGCCAGATAATGATGGACTGGGGCTGGTACAAGCAAGATGCTCCTTTCTAAATTCATATATGTTGAAATCTGTAAAAAAATGTCAAATATTTGAAAGATACGTTGTTCAAATATTGATGATAACAAAAGTATAATCAATGTGCTCTAAAAACAAAGTAAGGGTAAAATCAGAATTATCGTAGAGGTATTTTAGTCTTTTTACATCAGATTTAACACCGTTAAGTGCATATAATGGACTTGGGGTAAAACCTTATTTCAGTTCAAAAAAGTGAGAGTAAAATTGATAAGTTTCATAAATGGGGGCAAAATCAACGTTAGAGTTTAGATTGAGGGTATGAATGATATAGCCCCATATATATAACACCGGTCTACATGTAGTCGGCCGTGTCAACCACCCTCTATGTAGTTAAGAAGCAATGAACCGACTGCTGGCTGGTGGGGATGAGACAACGGCCATGGCATCTTTTCAAATACTACTACCTCCAAACTTGTATTCTTGTCGTCTGCCGGCACAAATTTATACTAGGGAACAATGTCATTAAAAAATATATGGAGGGAGTAGCAAGCAGTCGGTGAAATAGAAGGCAGGCCTTTTAATTTATGTCAGTGTGAGAGCAATCACGAAAACTTTAGATACCACCGCACTATAAAGAGGAGCGAATCAGAAATGAGACACAACAAGTCAATCGAGTCATTTCTAGCCATAGCTCATATCGATGAGAATGAAGGCGCCAGGAAATAAGCTAGTATGAGAGGTCACCCCCTGACGGACTCAAGCCCATGCAGGCTCGCTCTTAGCCCCCCCACAAAGGCACAAGAGGCATGACAACCTCCGCAGTCCGAAGTGTCATCATGGCTCTGGAAGCTGAAATGATCTCGTGACTCCACTGCGTAAGCCAAGTCTAGCTGCAGGCCCTTGACGAAGTGTTGTTGCTTTTCCTCATCAGTGCTCACCTCAGTTGGAGCATACCTAGACAACTGGGTGAACCGAGCAATGTACTCACACACTCACATAGAGCCCTGCCTCAGGTCCTGGAACTCCCTGCGCTTCATCTTCACCATCCCGCGTGGCACAAAGTGAGATCTGAAACTCTCCTGGAACTACTGCCAAGTAGTAGTGCCCAGTGTTGTGTGGGTCTCAAGAAGAGCATCCCACCAAGCAGAAGCAACACCCTACAGCTTATGGAGGCAAAATAGGACCTTCTCCCTATCAGAGCACTGGATCACCTACATCAACGGTCGATGATAGTTTAGAAAGGTGTTTTCAAGTGCGATGAAAGATTTCAAGGAATACTGTGAGTGAGCACTTGATTAACTCCACCTCACCTGCAACTTATTAGCAATTGTCCTCAACCAGTCCTCTCCATCCATTGGCTCCACACAGTAAGCAAAGCTGGAAGGTTTAGTTGCTTGAAAGTCCAACAACTTGTTTCTCGTCGGTGGTGGAGGTGGGGGAACTGGTGCCTTCTTGTTCTGCTGAACCAAGTGCTAGAGTTGAGTCATATTCCGGGTTAGGCCCGCTAGGATCTGAGTCATCATCTGCTTCTGCAACGTAGGAGGAGGAGGTGGTGGCAGATCAGCATTGCGGGTTCCTTTTCCTTCAGCCATCTGTTTGATATTGAAAAAATAGGATAAATAACGATCCAACAAGGATAGATTAGGAACTGAACAAGATGATAGAGACAAATGATATGAAAGGACAGATGATGTGACAAGAATATTGATAAAAGACAATGCGAAAAATAAATGATAAAAACAAGATAGCCCAACTAACTATATATATATAACCAGCAAAGATGTTTCACATAGCATCACCGAACAAATGATCCAAATCAAGCATAGCACCGATCAACAACCAAACACTCCTACAACTAACACATCAAAATCACAACGGCATAGCAACTAACGCTTAACAAAAACCACGCTATATACTGGATGAGAAATACAGCACAAAGCTCACTCTCCAACAGACTAAGAAAACAATCTACTATCAACACCCCAACTCACACTCTAATGAAGTTGCTCCTTCTTAAAAAAAAGTACACCGTTGATAATGATTTTCAGAGAAGTTCAACAATTTTTTTTTAAAATGGAGTGAATAGATGAGAGAAGGATAGACACTTAGGAGAGAAGAGAAAAGATGTGAGGGAGATAGTTTAGCAAAACCATTTCATAAATAGTTTTTGAAAATAGCTAGGTTTTGCAAATAGGCTTCCAAACAAGACTAAACCCTCTAGTCTATCGTCCTACGATCGATGTGGCTCTGATACCACTTCTGTCACACCCGGGTTTATGACAATAAATCGAGTTCAAGTGTGTCCAGGAATAACATCAAACAAGAGACATTAAATAGCGGTACAAAGTATTCCACAGTCGTTATACATAGTTCGAGTCTCAAAGTACAAGAATGCCTCACAAAGGGCTAAACGGAAACAAAGATTAGAGCTAAGCGGAATGAAGACTCCACAACGCCACAACAGTTCACCATTCCGCGCTTACCTATAAGGAAGAGTCTCCACCGAAGAAGCCCGCCTCTTGCACATCCTTTGAGCAGCATAAATTAGCGAATGGGGAGAAGCAAGAAGTAAATTGTACTTCGCAAGTAAAGAAAATATATGACATGAATAACTTAACAAAAGAAAGGCTTAAACAGGTATAACAGCATATAAGCAACCTATGTGTAGTTCATTTTAAGCAACCTATTACTAAGTGAATAAATCAAGGTACACAACTGGTGCACCACGACAAGTTAACTAATTGTCATCCTAGAGGCTACCCTGCCCCAAAGCATGTCACATACTAACTGTCGGCGTTCGATACTGCCGACGAGTGAATTATCGTGGGATGCGCGTTTCGGAGTTCGGATGGTTCGCGGGAGGACACAAGGAATTATACTGGTTTGGACAACGAAGGCCCTACGTCCAGTTTCGAGCTGCTCGTGTTACTCGCGACTTGTGTGTAGTAGGGGGTTACAAACGGGCGAGAGAGGGATAGTCTCCCAAGTCTCTGGATGAAAGCGTGAGAGTGGAGAAGTGTTCGTGATCTCGTGTGTCGTCGTCGTTGTCTTGATTCTCCCCCCTCTCGTCCTGGCCTTCTCCTTTTATATCGCCAGGGGCGAGTCAAGGGACAAATGATGAAAGTAGTGGTGGTCGTGGCCGTACACTCTTGATTGGGTTTCATCGCTGTGGACGTCATCACCGGTATGGCGGCGTCCTTCTAGTTCGGTAGCGTGGAGAGTGTCGTCAATCGTGGGCGTCTCGTCCGTATGGAGGAATAGCTTTCGACGGGGGTTGGCAGAGCGTCGCTGTCGTCACCGTACTCATCCTTGCCGTGTCGTCGCTCAAGAGTGTCGCATCCAAGTGGGAAAAATGGGCTTCTGACAGGGGCTTTACAGCAGCAGCACCGGTGCACGTCGCGTGCATTTATTGCCCACTTGCTCAGGTAATCGATGCCTTCTTCTATCAGCGGGTGTGGGAGCGGCAGACATTTATTGCCCAACCGCTATCGTCCTGCCTACTCCGGCGTGGTTGGCGGTTCGCCCGACCTCCCCCCACGGAGGGGTGGTGTGACACTCCGATCCAGGGCTGAATAGAGGATTAATAGGATACTCATATCAACAAGGTGCAACTTCTTTTCCGATAGCCTAGCTCCGAAAACCTTCGAGGTTAAGCGTGATTGGCCTGGAGCAATTTCAGGATGGGTGACCGACCGGAAAGTTATTCCCAGGTGCGCACGAGTGAGGACAAATGTTAGAAACGACTTGTATTGGTCTGTGAGGTCAGCCTATGTCCTATAAAAAGCTACCTAATTTAAGCGGGCCCGACCTCGAGGAGGCGGGACGTTACATAATGGTATCAGAGCCGATTCTCGCGGTTTCATGGGCGCGTGTGTCGCAGTTGCGCAGGCATGGTTGGCATGGCTGGTGTGGATCCAGAGTGGTCACACAGCATGACACATGCGCTGGCACTGGACACATGGACGTGGCCAAGAGAGAACGTTCCTGGCTTGGGATTGATCGACGAGGACGTCGGTTCTCTTAAGGGGTGAGTATGTGACACCCCGATCCAGGACTGAATAGAGGATTAATTGGATAATCATATCAACAAGTTGCAACTTCTTTTCCGGTAGCCTAGCTCCGAAACCTCCGAGGTTAAGCGTGCTTGACCTGGAGCAATTTCAGGATGGGTGACCGACCGGGAAGTTATTCCCAGGTGCGCACGAGTGAGGACAAATGTTAGAAAAGACTTCTGTTGGTCTGTGAGGTCAGCCTATGTCCTATAAAAAGCTACCTAATTTAAGCGGGCCCGGCCTCGAGGAGGCGGGACGTTACAGGTGGTCTCCCGACCTGAGGTGGATAGGGTCGAACGCACCATCCGTACTGTGGAAGATCCGACCCCTCCCTAGGGGGAAGGTCAGGCGAGGCGAAGGTCACCCGTGGGCCCGGCCCATCGGGTGTCTGCCGTGACACGAGGGTCGGTTGAGGCGGAGATCTTTTCTGCCTTGATCGTGTTGTTAAGGCCATGGGTCATTAAGGTTAATTACCTCTAGTGTTGATCCTCGACACTAACTATCTGCAATATATTGCTGGCTACCTACCAGCACCATACTAGACCTGTGTACCTCACCAGATCCCATCCAAACCATCCCATCTAAATTTGGAAGTGTCCATGCCGGCTCATAACCGCAAGCGTGGCTGTCAAGATAGTTTATAACTCTACAGAGGTGCACAACTGTACCCACAAGTCTGTGATTCCTTCACCCGTCAGTGACTATGTCTCCATGTTACCAACGTACTTCTTATGGTGTGAGGCCAAGAGACCACCGCATGATCTTTCGAAAGGGTCTCCTACACCGCCTGCAATCGCGCTAAGGTTCACTGGCGCCGAACTATCTCTTCACACGGCAGCCCCCTCTTGCGCCATGGGTAGTGCTACCCTACACATCCCCTAGGTCCGGATTATCTATCCGTCTCTTTCCTTCCAAAGCAGTGATACAAGGAGCCTACAAACTACTTAATCAAGTTTTCATAAGTAACTTGTGGTTTTGTACTGTTATCATGGTTACACGTTCCATAAACCGGTATGAATGATCCCAAGCAGGAACCAACCACAACCCTCAAGGTACTACACAGAATCCCTGTTCAAACCCACATCATCATCTACAACCACCTGCATGGACCAACTTTGCCATGATGCTAATGATTAACATTTCCCATGGTGATTATTAGTTGAAGTTGAGTGTTGAGGGTCAATACCGGTGATGACCGGTATTACCGGCCCTCCGACTGCTTTACGTATAAAGCAGCGAGCGACCTCCGTCCTGCCCGACCTCTATGCCACGACGCGCGTACAGTGGCTCGGGCCCACAGACAGGTCCGCCTCGCCCGACCCCCCCGACCGGGGTCGGATCATCCGCCACTCGACTCAGGCGCCCGACCTCACCACGACGGGGTCGGGAGCTCGTGCCAGAGTCCGCCTCGCCCGACCCCAGGGGTCGGCGATCGCTCCCTCCGACCCTCAGGGGTCGGGAGCGCCACCTACCGCAATAAAGGCGATTGGCAGTGAGAGGTTGAGTGATAAAAGCTCAACGACTCCCGTGGCTACCGAAGCCCCCCGTACAAGTGGGCGGTAATCGCCCACGTCGCACAGTGAGGGCAAGCCCGTCATTATGCGAACGACCCCCGTCAAAGCCCATCCCTTCTATCGGGACGGGACGGCCACGATTGACATTCTGACCAGGTACGGAAGCAACGGCGACTAGTCCTTCTCTCCTCCAACCCCTCGTCGGAGGACGCTCCACCATGCTGAAAAGACTTCCCTCGTTGACGGCCATTCCTGTGGCGCCACCGACCGGAGAAGCATCGTCATGTCTGCGACGTCATCCACAGCGGCGGCACGGAGTCTGAGGCGTCAACAGCGCGGCCTACAGGACGCACGGCCATGCCGTCGCCCACTCCCTCGCGCGACCCTCTGTACGCCCACCTCCCTCCTTGCAGTATAAAAGGGGGAGGCGGGAGAACGACGTAGGGCAAGCTGAACATTAGGCTACACGCGAACATAACCTCCACCAACGTAGAACACCAGAGACTTGGGAGCTCGTCCCTCTCTCGCCCGTTTGTAACCCCCTTCTACAAACTGTCGCGAGTAACACGAGCAGCCTCATCGAACTGGACGTAGGGCACGTTGCCCGAACCAGTATAAATCCTTGTGTCCTCTCGCGAACCATCCGAACCAAAACACGCACTCCACGATACTAATTACACGTCGGCCACAACGAACGCCGACAGTTGGCGCGCCTAGGAAGGGGTTCTTTGTGCGTGTTTTCGTCAAACCCCTCTCTTTGTTCGGATGGCTAGCCGCGCAAGCACCTGGGTTCCCGGCACACACGTGCGTTTCGGGAGCCTCGATTTCGTCGCCATCTCCGATGGCGCTTTGGCACTGGCCGGTGCAGCGGCACCACCGGTTGCCTCGCTTGACCCCGGGCGTGCGTCGCCTCTCGATGGCACGATGTCCCGGGCGTCAACGCTCCCAGCTCCAGCACCACGAACAACGAGTTCGTGGCTATGGTGGGCTGCGCGTCCGAGTCTTTCTTCGACCTCCTGGATGGAGCGTCGAGCGAAGGCTCCACGCGGGGTGCATTGAGGGGAGTCGCCACCCCTCACGAGAGTGCCTCATGATACGAGCAGAAGATCTTCCCGCTGCGGAGGGCGAACGCCCTGCGGAGCCTTCTGGCCCGCAGGACGGGACCCCACCCCGTGACGTGCAGTCAGAACGACTGCGCGCACGGAGGGAGGAACTCCTGGAGGTCCAGCGTCAGCTGGATCAGGAGCGTGCGGCGATTGATCACGAGCTCGCTCAGAGCGAGTCCAGTGAACACACCCGCACTGACGCTCAACTTACGAGTCGCAAGTCGTGACGATGGCCGCCCCGCTTCCCACGGGCGAGCCAGAACCTGGCCGCGGCGGCGGCATTGCTCAGGGGCCTCCCTGAGCCTGTCACGCCGGAAGCCCGACGCGCCCAGCGCGAGGCTGAGGCGCTACTTGAGCGCGCGGCAGTGCAGCAAGCTGAGAGCTCGCTGTCGCGTCTGCGTGGACAACGTGCCCAGAACACGTCTGTCCACCAGACTCCCCCAGCAGCGGATGGCACGGCGAAAGCCTCCGTCCGCGGTCGTCTGGGGACGAACAGGGACGCCCGCGCCACCCTGGATGCGCGGCGGCGCCGCCTGGAGTTCGACGATGGCACCTCCCGATCGCGTCATCCGCGTCGAGGGGGACGCTACGACAACGATGAGGATCGAAGCCCTAGCCCGGACGCTCCGGGACCGAGGGTCTTCAGTCCTCACATTCGGAGTGCGCCATTTCCGCGGACGCTTCCGACCCCCGGCCAACGTGCCAAAGTACGCGGGGGAAACCAACCCTGGCCTGTGGCTCGGGACTATCGCCTTGCATGCCGGGCTGGGGGCGCGGAGGATGACGATTTCATCATCCGCAACTTGCCACTGTATCTGGCCGATTCGGCCAGGACGTGGCTCGAGCATCTCCCCGCCAACCAGATCACTTGCTGGTCTGATCTCAAGGAGGTTTTCGTTGAAACTTCCAGGGGACTTACAACCGCCCAGGAAACCCCTGGGACCTCAAGAACTGCCGGCAGAAACCGGGAGAGTCGCGCCGGGATTACATCCGGCGCTTCTCCCGGCAATGCAATGAGCTGCCGGACATTGGTGACGCCGATGTCATCGGCGCATTCTTGTCCGGACGACCTGTCGCTCCCTAGTTCACGAACTAGGGCGCAAGAGTCCCCGGACCACCAGAGAGTTGCTGGACATCGCGACCAGCTTCGTCTGGCGAGGAGGCGGTGGGTGCGATCTTCGATCGCGCCCAAGACGCCAAAGGTAAGCGGGTCGAGACAGCCGGCGGAGGCTCCTCCGACCCCCGAGCAAGAAAAGAAGAAGAACCGGCCGCGTCCGTCCGGAGAACGGATGGTCGCTGCCGCGGATCGCAAGGGTGCCAAGGCACCCACGGAGGACACCCAGACCACTTCGAAAAGAAGTGGAACGGGCCGTGCCCCAACCACGCCTTCCAGTGAAACACTTATACAAAGAGTGTTCGCTGATGAAGAAGTTCCTGGCCGAGGAGGCCAAGAAGGGCAAGCCGAAAGGCAGCCCAGACAGGCTCCCGATGACACCAGCAACGACGTCGACGCCGCCGACGGCGACGACAACTTCCCGGAGACGGACGGCTGCCTTATGATCGTCTCTGGGCCGGCGCCACACGGTGGCCGACGTCGGGCCAAGCTGGAGCGCCGTGAGGTGTTCGCAGCTGAGCCCGCCGTCCCGTCGTTCCTCAAGTGGTCGGAGTCTCCGATCACGTTCGACCGGTCAGACCACCCCAGCCACGTACCGCAACCAGGCAAGTACCCGTTGGTGGTAGACCCTATCATCGGTACCAAGCGCCTCTCCAAGGTGCTTATGGATGGAGGCAGCGGCCTCAACATCCTCTACGTCGAGACCCTCGACGCCATGGGCATCGACCGGGCGCGCATTCGCCCGACCGGTGCACCCTTCCATGGCGTCGTCCCTGGGAAACAAGCTATTCCTCTCGGGCAAATCGATTTGCCCGTCACTTTCGGGACTCCGTCCAATTTCAGAACGGAGGCTCTCACCTTCGAGGTGGTAGGATTCCACGGATCTACCACGCCATACTGGGACGGCCATGCTACGCCAAGTTCATGGCCGTACCCAATTACACCTACCTCAAGCTCAAAATGCCTGGGCCGAAGGGGGTGATCACCGTCGGGACGTCCTTCCAGCACGCCTACCAATGCGAGGCGGAGACTGGTGAGCTCGCCTCTGCCACCGTGGCGACGGAGGAGCTCGCCGTCATCCGTCAGCAAGTCACCGAGGACGCCCCCGACTCCAACCGCAGCGCTGGGTCCTTTGAGCCCGCGGAGGGCGTCAAAGAGATCCAGCTCTGCCCCGACAACGCCGACGGCAAGACGGCGAAGATCGGGACTTCTCTCTCCCCCAAATAGGAAAGCGTGCTCGTCGACTTCCTCCGCGCGAACATCGACATCTTCGCGTGGAAACCTCGGACATGCCAGGCATTCCGAGAGAAGTCGCCGAGCATGCCTTGCACATCAGGCCGGGTTCTCGCCCGGTCAAGCAACGCCTGCGCCGCTTTGACGAAGAGAAGCGCAGAGCGATCGGGGAAGAGATCGCCAAACTCCTGGTAGCCGGCTTCATCAAGGAAGTGTATCACCCGACTGGTTAGCCAACCCCGTTCTTGTACGAAAAAAGAGCGGGAAATGGAGAATGTGCGTTGACTATACCAGTCTCAACAAAGCGTGTCCAAAGGATCCGTTTCCTTGCCACGAATCGATCAGATAGTCGACTCAACCGCGGGGTGCGAAACCCTATGCTTCCTTGATGTGTACTCCGGGGTACCATCAAATCCCGATGAAGGAGTCCGACCAGCTCGCGACGTCCTTCATCACGCCGTTCGGCTCGTACTGCTACGTCACATGCCGTTCGGACTGAAGAATGCAGGCGCTACGTATCAGCGCTGCATGATCAGAACCTTCGACGAGCTCATCGGAGACATCGTCGAAGCCTATGTGGACGACATCGTAGTCAAGTCCAAGAAGACCGACCAGCTCGTCGACGACCTGGAACGCGTCTTCACCAAGCTCCGAGCAAACGGCATCAAACTCAACCCCGAAAAATGTGTTTTCGGGGTCCCGAGGGGGATGCTGCTCGGATTCATCGTCTCCGAGCGCGGCATCGAAGCCAACCCGGAGAAGATCGAAGCCATCAACCGGATGGGTCCGATCCAGAACTTGAAGGGAGTGCAACGCGTGACCGGGTGCTTGGCGGCGCTAAGCCGTTTTATCTCACGCCTCGGAGAGCGCGTTCACCCGCTTTACCAGCTCCTGAAGAAATCCGACCGATTTCAATGGACACCCGAGGACAGGAGGCTCTCGATAGGATAAAAGTTATCCTGTCCAAGCCACCGGTCCTGGTGCCCCCGACCCCGAAAGAGCCACTCCTACTCTACCTCGCCGCGACGACTCAGGTCGTCAGCGCTGCTTTGGTCGTAGAGCGAAGGGAGGAGGGCCACGCCCTCAAGGTTCAACGTCCCGTCTACTTCGTGAGCGAAGTCTTGTCTGACACAAAGACTCGGTATCTCCAGATACTGAAAATTCTTTACGGCGTCGTCCTCGCCAAGAGAAAGCTCAGACACTACTTCGAGTCGCACCCGGTAACGGTGGTCACCTCTTCCCCTTGCGTGAGGTCGTCGAAAACCGCGACGCAACGGGGAAGGCCGCGAAATGGGCTCTCGAGCTCATGGGCGAGGGAATCACGTACGCCCCCCGTACAGCGATCAAGTCCCAGGCCTTGGCCGACTTCGTGGCGGAGTGGACCGAGGTCCAGCTCCCCACTGCCCCCGTCGACCAAGAGTACTGGGTCCTCTACTTCGACGGCTCGTTGATGCGCGCAGGAGCAGGGGTCGGACTCGTCCTCGTCTTCCCCATGGGGGTACGCATGAGGTATGCAATCCGACTCCAGTTTCCCGCCTCCAACAACATGGCGGAATACGAAGCGCTCATCAATGGGCTCAAGATCGCCGACGAGTTGGGGATCCGACGTCTCGAAGTTCGAGGCGACTCCCAACTCGTCGTCGACCAAGTCATGAAGGAGTCCAGCTGCCACAGCGATGTCATGGACGCGTACTGCCAAGAGGTACGCAAGCTCGAACACAAGTTCTTCGGTCTCGAACTCAAGCATGTCCCGAGGCGGCAGAACGAGGAAGCTGACTCCCTCGCGAAAATGGCGGCGGGTCGGGATCAGATCCCGCCAGGGGTCTTCTCCCACGACCAAAGCCAACCGTCGATCCGACTCAAAGACCCAAAAGGGGTCGGCAACGAGTCGACCCCAGGCGAAAGGGTCGGATCGACTCCCGCACCTCCAGGACCCGACGTTATGGAGATAGACGAGGCACCCGCATCAGGGTCGGGCCCTCCGAACGATTGGAGGACCCCATACCTCGACTGCCTCGTCCGAGGAGAACTCCCAACAGACAGGACGGAAGCTCGACGCATCGCGCGTCGAGCCAAGTCCTTTGTCATTATCAATGGGGAACTCTACAAAAGAAGCCTCACCAAGATTTTGCAGCGCTGCATCCCGACTGAACAGGGAAAGCTGCTGCTGCAAGACATCCACGGTGGGGTCTGCGGACACCACGCGGCGCACAAGACCTTGGTCGGGAACGCCTTCCGACAAGGATTCTACTGGCCAACTGCTGTCAACGACGCTGCGCATATCGTGCGCACCTGCCAAGGCTGCCAGTTCTACGCCCGGCAGACCCACCTGCCGGCACAGGCGCTGCAGAACATCCCCGTCACATGGCCATTCGCGGTCTGGGGACTCGACCTGGTCGGACCACTCAAGAAAGCACCCGGGGGCTACACCCATCTTTTGGTGGCCGTCGGCAAGTTCACCAAATGGATCGAAGCCCGACCGGTTGCAAGGATCCGACCAGAAGAAGCGGTCGAATTCTTCCTCGACATCATTCACCGCTTTGGAGTACCAAACTCCATCATCACGGATAACGGTACACAGTTCACAGGAAAGCGATTCCTTAAATTCTGCGACGACTACCATATCCGTGTCGATTGGGCAGCCGTAGCGCACCCCCGGACGAACGGGCAGGTCGAGCGCGCAAACGGTATGATTTTGCAGGGATTGAAGCCTCGGATCCACAACCGCCTGAAGCAATTCAGCGGTCGGTGGGCAGCCGAGCTCCCTGCCGTACTCTGGAGCCTGTGGACGACCCCTAGTCGGGCCACGGGGTTTACCCCTTTCTTCATGGTATACGGCTCCGAAGCCGTCCTACCAACCGATCTCGACTACGGTGCTCCGAGGGTGAAGGCGTACGACGACCAAGGGAACCAGACGTCTCTCGAAGACGCGATGGATCAGCTCGACGAGGCCCGAGACGTGGCGCTCCTCCGATCCGCCAAGTACCAGCAAGCACTACGCCGGTACCATAGAAGGAACGTGTGGGAACGAGCGTTCAACGTCGGCGACCTCGTCCTTCGTCGCGTCACCAGCAGCCAAGGACGACACAAGTTATCGCCGCCGTGGGAGGGGCCTTACATCGTCGCCAAGGTTCTCCGACCCGGCACCTACAAGCTGCAGACCGCGGACGGACAAGAGTTCAACAACGCCTGGAACATCGAACAGCTACGTCGTTTCTATCCCTAAAACTCGTAGCTTGTCCATTTTCCACACCCCCCGAGCAGCGTCCGACCCCTGCTGCACAGGGGTCCAACCGCGCTCGGGGGCTCAACACCTGCAAGGTGCGCGCATGTATTCCATGTGCAATACGTGCGCGGCCCGACCCTCGCATGTTTTCAAAAAACTTGTGCAAAAACAAGTAAGTCAAAGATAGGAAAGCTTGAGATCGAACTGGTCGGACCGCGAAAGTGCTAACGAGCCCACGGGGGCTATGGCCACAACGCTCACCAGTCAAGCTAATGATCGATCCTATCCGCGACTTACGTTTTGCACCGAGCCTCGGCCCCCCACCTAACGTTTAAGACTCAGAGAAGATAGGTCGCGGATAGGAGAAACACGAAGTCGAGTCGGTCGGACTGCGAAACGCCTACCGCCTGTGAAAGGCTACGGCAACGTCGCTCACCGGCAAAAACTAAGTGTCGATCCTGTCTACGACCTACGATTCTTTGGGGACACATAAACGGACGAGTGAGGGACTGAGCGCTTTTTCACGCAAGTGATAAGGAAACGGGCCGCCGAGGTCAAAATCACTTGTGATACAAAAACTTGTTTTTACAAGCTGTCCGGGCGCTTCGGCCTCGGACACCATAGATACATACTAACTAATCTACTCCTACTCTTCGGGGGCGGGGTCCGCTCCTGCTTTGGAGTCGGGGGCCTCTCGTGCTCCGGGGTCGGGGGGCGATCCTCCTCCTCTATCCTCGCCGCCAGAGCGTGCGCCAAGGGGGCGACTTCATCTTCAATCTCGTCCAGCTCCGCGTCGGTGTACCCGGGCGCGAACCCCTGACTCATTAAGTCCAGCGCGATGCTGGAATAATGAGACCGGGCGATAGCGAACGCCCGGTGGACGCCTCGGCGGAGTGCCTCCCTTGACGCCTCCCGTGCGCGCTCCTCCACCTGCTCCGTGAGCGCTGCACACATCGTCCGATGGTCAGACCACGCTGCCTAAGGAAAAGAAAGCTAAAAAGAGCAAAGGAGAAAGGGTACCACATACCCGCCACCGCCTTTTGAAGCTTCTTCACCGCTGTCCGGGCGTCGGACAGCTCCGCTCCCAGGTCGGCGGCCACGCCCTCGGCCTCCACCCTCGCCTCCCTCTCCTTCCGAAGCACCGCCCGAAGCCCGCCCACCTGCTGGCTCCTCTCCACCGCCACCACGGTGACGGCGTTGCGAGCCTGGTGGGCAGACTCCAGCTCCTCCCTCAAAACGCGGGCCTCCTCCTCCGCCCCCCGGAGTCGGCCGACCGCGGACTCCTCCCGGGTCTGGGCATCCGCCGCCGCGCCGCGAGCAGCGATAAGCTGCCGCTCGAGTGCCTGGCGCCTCCTGAGACCCCTCGAGAGGCGATGTCGGAGTGACGCCGCGATGTTGTCCAACGCGACCATCTCCGAAAGCTCCTCTTGGAGGGCCTGGTCTACGGACCCCACCGCGGCGCCCCCCGACGCCGACCCCTCGGCCACGGGGGCCGTTGGTACCACGGCGGCCGCAGGCCCGCTGGTGCCCGCGCCCTCTGGCGCCTCCCGCGGCGCCACCACCATCGCCTCCGCCCGCACCGGCTCCGCCGCCGCCACCTCCTGCTCCGCGGGCCGCGCCGCCTCGACGGCCGTCGCCACCGCGCGCGGGGGCTCCACCGCCCTGGCCTCACCAGCCGCCGATGACTCCGCGTCACCGGCCCTTGGCGCACCGGCGGACGGGCGCCGCGCAAGCGCCTTCTTGGGCGCCGTGGCCAACGCCAGGGCCATCCCTCCGACCCTGCACAACGAGCGAGCGGCGGTGAGCAGGACACTTAAAGAAAAGAAAGAAAGAATCAAAACTACTTACCCTATGGCCATCGCCCGACGACGCTTGGGGGTCGGATCCGACTGCCCCTCCGAAGGGCGGGGGCGCTTCTCGCTCGCCCGCGCTGCCGCCGGCTCCCCCGGGGCAGCCGTGGGCGCCGCCCTCCCGCTCGGGGCGTGCCGGCCGACGGCCCCGCCGGCGTCGGCGTCCTTGGCGCCGCTCCCGCTGTCGCGGACCCCGCGGCGGGCACGGCCGGGGCGCGACTCGGCGTCGCCTCCGACCTCCGAGGCTCAGACCTCGGTGGCTCCTTCTGTGGGCGCGTCGCAGCCGGACCCGGGGGCCCGACCCCGAGGCCACCGGCCTCCGAGCCTCGGGCCTCCTCTCTTCCACCGGCGGGCGCGACCCGCTCGGCCCCCGAGGCTCCGACCTCGGGGGCTCCAATGTCAGCACTTGGGCCGGCGGGCGCGACCCGCTCGGCCCCTGACCCCCCGGACGGGGGCCGACCTCCTCCTCCTCCTCCTCCTCCTCGTCGTCGTCGTCGTCGTCGCTCTCCTCCTCCTCCGACCCCTGGCGGCGACTGCGCCTCTGGAGCTTCGCCGCCTTCTTCGCCTTCGCGGCGTCCTTCCTCCGCTTCTGCTCTTCGGCGGCGAGGCGGTTCGCCTCCCTGGCCGCGGCATCCTCCGGGACGGGGACGAGGGATCGGCGGAAGACCAGGCCCTCCTGGCACACATCAAAATAGTCAAGATCGACTCTAGAAAAGAAAAAAGACGAAGGATGGGGAGAACTTACAATTTGGACGCTCCCGGGCCACGGAAGGGCCCGAGGATGGTCGTCCAAGTCGACGTCGGCCTCCTCCGGGGAGAGGGTCTCCTTCAGGCGTTGCTTGAGCTCCGACTCGGAGGGGGGAGCTCCCGCCATCACCGACCCCTCCGCGTCCACGCCGGGCCCCATCTGGTCCAGACGGAGCGGGCGGGCCACCAGCGGAAGGACGCGGCGGGCGTGGTACTCCGCGATGACCCCAGCACCGCGCACGCCCGCCTCCTTCAGCTGCGCGATGGCCGCGAGAAGGCCATCCAGCATCGTCTGCTCCCTCTTCGGAGGACCCCATCGCCAGGACTCGGGGGCCACCGGGAAGACCCGCCCCGTGAACTCCCGCAGGGGACCGGCGGTGTCGTTCTTGAGATAGAACCATTGGCCGTGCCAGCCCCTGTGGGAAGTCCTCAGCTTCACCGAAACGTAGTCGGCGGAGCGGTTGCCGCGAAGGTGGATGCCGGCGCACCCGATCGGCGCCGGCCCACGCTCCGCCTTCAGCAAGCTGACGGCGAAGAAATGCCGCCAGAGGTCGAAATGGGGCTCGATCCCCAAGAATCCTTCGCACAACGCCACGAAGAGGGCGATGTGCTGGATCCCGTTGGGGTTGAGGTGCTGCAGCTCGATGTTGTAGTAGTGTAGCAGCCCCCGGAAGAACCGATGCGCGGGGACGCCGAACCCACGCTCATGGAACGGCGCGAACGAAACGATGTAACCATCCGGCGGGGATGGCAGCGTCTCGTCGCCCGGCACCAGCCACTCCGCCGCCGCCGTGCGCGCGCGGAGGAGGCCGTGCCTCACCAGGCCCTCTAGGCGGATGCTCCGCACGTCGGACTTCCCCCAAGACGCCATCGAAGATGAGCGAAGTGAGTGGCTGTGGGGGACTCGGGAGTGGCGAGGACAAAGGAAGGCGAAAGGGCTTGGGAGCAAAGTGCGCAAGACAGCGGAAGCTCGAGGAGGCAAAAAACGTAAGTGCAACAGACGAAGCCCGCGGGTCCGTTTATATAGGCTCGGCCGAGACGACGACGCCCGCGGCGCACCCCCTCGAGCAGCGCACCCCATTCACGCCCGCGCCGGGTGAGGCAGGTAAACGTCTCGTCACGTTTTATTGCTCACGCCTGCAGGCTCCGCCGGATCGAGCGCCACCGCACGCCGCCGAGCGACGCTTCGACTTATCGGGCCGGGCCAGCTCAGGTAACTTCGTGATACCGAGCGACGGTTCGACTTATCGGGCCAGGCCCGCCCAGGTAAGGAAAATACATGGGCTGAAACATGCCCCGACTGTAACATTTCATGTGATGTGGGCTCAAGAAAAATTTAAATCAATTAAGAATTAATGCCAGAAATTAATTGAAAAGGTTAATTAATAAAAATTACGGGTAATTATTAAAAAGAAATTAAGAGCATTACTCCAATTTGAGGTTTAAACATAATTATTAAAAGGGAATTAATACATTGCTCCAAATTGAGGTTTAAGCATTAAAATAAAATACGCACTAAATAATAATGCTAGGCAGAATTTAAATTTCAAAGTGAAACACAAAAATTCATCTTCATATGATTTCTGAAATCAAATTTGGGCCTATGTGCAAATTCCTGATTAGTCCTGTGCCTTTTTGAAAACTTCCCTGAATCATTTTGGGCTGGTATGCAAATTCCTGGAATTTCTGTGCCATTTCTAAAAGTATCCCTGAATAGATTTGGGCCTCTGTTTAAATTCCTGAAAAAAATCGGGCCTTTCTGCAATTTTTCCCCGGCCCACTGGGCCTCGGGTCCCGCCAGTCAGCCGCTCACTCCTTCTCTCCCTCGGTTTTCTTCCTCCCGCCCGCTTTCTCTCTCCCGCGCGCTCGCCTCCCCACGCCCGACCGCGCGCAGGGCGCGAGCGCCACCTGCCGCGCGCGGCCTGCGCACACGCGTGCGTGGCGCCCCCGCGATTCAACCGACGCGCGATGGAATGCCTCGGCCGCCTCGTCCTTTTCTTCGCGCCGCTCCTCCCTCGGCTTCTCCATCACGCCGCATCTCTCTCTCCGCCTCTGTTTCCTCCACCGGGTAGACGAGCGCCGCCGAGCCGCAGCACTACACCCCGTGCCTGGCACTCACCACAATTCGCCGCATTCCTCCGCAAGCCGACGCGTCCGAGTGTTGCTTGCCTTTTCCCGCGCTCGGCCACCATCAATTTGCACTGGGCTCGCGGGATTGAGCATCGCCGCCGCCGTCTATACTCGCCGCCGTAGGTAGCCGCGGTGAGCCCCATCCTTGCTTTGCGCGGGAAGCCGTTTTGCTCATCTTTCGGAACACCCGGAGCTCGGTAGCGCCCTCACTGCCGACCTTTTTGTCAGGACGACGCCACATCGACGGGATTTAGCGCCGCCGCCGCCGCCATTCTTCCCGGCCGAAGGTGGCCTCCGGTGTTAACCGTCGCCGGTGAGGTATAAACTCAATTCCTTCATCCCCTAGCTCCGCCGTGCCGCGAGGAAGCTCCTAGACCCGGCACTGCGACCGGCCGCCCGTCGGAGCGCCGCCGCGCCATTGCCGCCGCCCCGGCCGTGCCGCCGCTCGTCGCCGTCGGTGCTCCGGTCCCGGCCATTACCCCCACCCGAGCAAAATGGATTCCCCACATCGCTCTCTTGCCAATGGTGGTCGCGCCGACGGCCGCCGTCGCCGGCAGCTCCGCCGCCCGCCGCCGGTCGGCTCGGCTGAAGCGGGGCAGAAACCCTAGCCCCAGGGTTACTGTTCCATTGAGTTTTAAATTTCTTTAATTCGACTGCAATCTTCCAAAAATTCTAGAAAAATCATTTTAGCTCAGAAAAATGTAAATCCAAATGTTTTAGGACCAGGAGAAACTCTAGTATTTATTAAAATTATAAAACCTCATTGTGTGAAAATTAATAATTTTGGCATTTATTTAATTAACCAAAATGACCCAAAATCCTAATTAAATAGTTAATAATTGTTAAAATAGGAGAAAAAAATTATAAAACCCTAAGTATAACCCTAGTTAGTTCTAATGTGTCATAGCAGTTAATTAGAGTTATTAGCACCTTCTTAGTAGCTGCAATTTAATTGATCTAGATCAAATTCCCCGACTAAACCCTAATCGCTAAATCGACACCGATCACTTTAATTGTTAGCGTCAGTCAATTTCTACTAATATTAACTTTACTTTTGCATCATGTAGACGCCGACGTGAACGAAGTAGCCGTCGAGGCAGACCCAGGCTTTTCTGAAGACACCGTTGTCGCAGACCCCGAAGACTATCCACAAGGCAAGCTCCGGTGCACTACCGTTTCTAAACTTTCTTTTTATAACAGTATTGTGGATCATGTGCTGTGCATTTAGGTCAATAGGAGTTGAATGAAACCCTAGATGCATATGTTTCCAGTAGTACCCAGTTTGGAATATTGGTACAGGTAGCTCGATGTAGCTGCTATGCTTAGATTTCCTCTTCGGTAGAAGTCGAGCAGATTGGACCCTGCTCGCGATATGATAGGAATTGGTTGAAACCCCACCTTGCTGCAGAATTGTTTCACTAGTCCAGGTTTAAATGGAAGAAATCGGGGTCAGGCAGAGGATGTTAGGAAAGCAACAGACCGGGGTTCTGTGTGCTGTAGCTCTGCCTGATCCGTGGGGCACAGTTGATTGAGTATTGACCGTACTGTTCACATGCTGGAACTATGGGAACCAGTAAACCTAGGTAGCCTAGAGACGGCAAAGCTGAACCTACCTTACGGTGTCTGATTGACGGCGGTCTGGGGTGGACAGTGTGTGAACTCCACAAGCACCGTCCGGGACGGTGACCTGGTGGGACGCGGCACTGTTAAGGTAGCGTAAGAGGGAATTAGCTTTGCCAAATCTGGTGCGAACGGTTGCCACATGCGGTCCGTGACGCGCACGTGTCGTGTGACCAGGTTAACCCTGCAGGTGTAAATCGTTTCGAACCGCTGATACTCTCAGTCTAGAGTACTACTCGATCTCTCTGTCGCATACGATAATAAGTGAACAAAAAGTGAGATTATGATTATGATTGAAATGCTTGTATTGATTAATGTTTGTCAACTTGATTGCTTAGTTACAGTGCCTACTAAAGTTTATTTTTCTCAAACTTAATTTGAGCTAAAACTTGAAAGTAGGAAAAATTAATTAGCTAAGCGTGTCTTTTGCAATTTCCCCTACCCCGTGTCGGCCGTGCATGGCTAGGTGTCGGCTGTAGACAGCCTGTTGACGGGTTAGTCTTGCTGAGCTTCTTAGAAGCTCACGCTTTGCGACTTGTGGTTTTCAGGAGGTTTCGATGCGACCGGTGGTTTTGGTGGCCAGCAGTGGGAGGAGTCGTCTCCAGGTTGGGGTAGCTTTCAGTGGGAGCCGCTCGATTAGTTGCCGCTTTGTGTGTGTGGCTAGTAGCAAGGCGCCGTTGGGCAAGGCCCTTGCTTTTGCTTAGAGTCAGAGTCGGAGTCTGTACCGTTAACTCTCGTTTCCGCTGTATTGTAAAAACCAGGTTTGGATTCAAACTCTGTAATCACTCATGTAATATTTCTTTCTACCCTTAATTCGTGCTTTTTACTGCCTGTGTTGTACTCTGTGAACGTTCGCTTCGACGAACGTCGCCCAGAATTGATCCCGGGAGGAGGATCTCCCCCGTTTCAGGGGCGGTCCGCCACACCGACGGTCCAAAGAGTTCGAAGGCTGGCCCAGCGAATGGGTTCGACAGCCGCTCGGGGCAAAAACAGAGTGAGGGGTGAAGAGTGATGGGTCCGCTAGCGGCCAGTACCCCCAGGCGGCCGACCGCCCGGGGGCATCACGATTCGCGTTCGAGTCCCGGTCCGATCCGACCCACGGGTATCTCCCCGCAGAGAGACAACGAGCCCTCAGGAGCCTATCGAACGGCATCTGAGAACCACGTGGGACGGCGACTAGGAATATTGGGGCCAACCGCCAGCCGGTTCGGCTGGGATCCCTCCGAAGGGATCCCGGGGCTCCACTTGAACTTACCCGTTAGCAGCTCGATGAGCGTCACGCCTCGGCCATCGAGGTAAGGCGTGGCTCGGCTCAACCTCCTCGTCCGGCGGACGGACGCGCTGGAGGCACGATACAAAGACGAACCGAACCCCCGGCCGGTCACTGCGACGAGCAGAGGACTCGGGGACGGAATCGCAAAAAGAGACCCAACGCGGGGTCGCAGAACCTTAAGTCCCAAGGATGAGTTCGCTCTCACGAACGAAAATTCCCTCTCCCGACCTGAGCGACGCCCGGCCCCTGAGGGGGCCAGGCCTCGCTCGGGGGCTACACCTGCAAGGTGCGCGCTCGCGCGCGCCCCTTACAGTATAAACGAAAGATCACCACGATCGCTCTTCCTCCCGACTTAAGCGACGCCTGATCCCGAGAAAGGACCAGGCCTCGCTCGGGGGCTACACCTGCAAGGTGCGCGCTCGCGCGCGCCCCTTACAGTATAAATGAAAGATCACCACGATCGCTCTTCCTCCCGACTTAAGCGACGCCTGATCCCGAGAAAGGATCAGACCTCGCTCGGGGGCTACACCTGTAAGGTGCGCGCTCGCGCGCCCCTCACCGGTGGAAACACTTCTACAACCACCTCCGATTAAAGCGACGCCCGACCCCTCTTATGTGGAGGAGGATCTCCCCCGTTTCAGGGGCGGTCCGCCACAGCTGGTATCAGAGCCATTCTGGGATGAGTACGACCTTTTTAGGGCATATTTTCGAAAACCGCGTGCGAGTTAGTAGCGTGCCCTAGTAGAACTAGGTTGTATCAGGTGGCAAGCTAACCTAGTGTAGGGTCTAACAAAACCCAGTTAGATTTATTATTCTGTAACGACGCACCTACGTTAAGGTAAGCGAGGTAAGGTACGCCGCTCGACTGCGGTGAAAGGTCGAGAAACCCCTGTTGCATCAGCAACAGTAGCGTTCCGTACCGTGGTGGTATGGAAGGAGGTATTAGGTTCGCTGTAACCTAGTACACCCCCTTGCCGTTTAGGGAGAGAAGCGGACCTCTACCGTACGAGGTGTGGGTTACGGACCTGTTGCGAATGCAGACCTTCGCAACAGTGGTGTCTTGTGTCTGTGGTACACAAGAGATGAGTTTGTTCTTCGCGACTTAGGTCTCGCGGAACACTCTCATACCTCCGCTGCCTGAGGTAAAGTGCAGTCTGTTCGCCGCGCAGGGAAGGTCGGACACGTGACCCCGTACGTGGCCTACTCGGGGCGACCCATATGGCAATGATATGGGTTGTTGTTTTTACTATTAATATTATATTATGCAACTGCCTGTGGTGTGTTTTCTGCAGGTACGCTAACTGTTGCGTAAGTGCGTGTAGCCACGACTGACTTGAGAGCTCGACTCTGCCACCGACTTAACGTATTAGGTTTTATTTTTGTGAGGACGTATAGGTCGATAAAGGACTGCATTGCATTGTAAAAATCGAAGAGTCACACAAATGTTAAAACCGCTAAATCTTAAAACCAAAACACGTTAAAATCCTTCAAACTTATACTAAAGCCAGCCAAGAGCAAACACTCCCATCAGTGACAGTTTTAACCATCGTGACCTTGATTCCGGGGTGTAGGCCACGCTTGCACCCAAATTGTGAGCCATTCCTTTAACAGAAGTCACATGCATGCTTGAGTTAGGTGTCGACATGTGACTTCCGTGAAGTAAATCCTTCTCCGCCTTTGTATCTGCAGATGTCGGGCAACTCGGTTGACAATGGTTCGAGAAACTATGGGTCTGAGCACTCCACCCCTGCTCGAATGACTCAAGAGTCAGGGCGCAGGGGATTTGTCCAGTTGCTCAACCAAACCCTACAGTCGCTAGGCTATGAAGAAACTCCTTGGTTCCGGGTCCGGGAGTTCAAACAGCATGGCCTACCCCGCAGCTCAGCCGAAACTACACTGCCCGCTCATCCTCACCGGGCCAACGGAGAAATCTGGACCACCACCGGAGTTGGGACGGACGAGACGGAGGCCATTGAAGCCGCAGCTCTCCAGGCTCTACTAAGGCTATGTGAGGGGCATTTAGCCGATCTGGCAGATCAGCCAGCGGCCCTGTTTCCGATACGGGACCAGGTTGATGATGTCTGGCGTCGGAACGTCAAGAATGCAATTGCCAAGACTCTCCAGGGAGAGAAAGATCACGTGACCCCACTGTTCAAGTTGAGCGTAGCGCTACTTAACTTGTATGAGGACACAGTGATGGCAGCCCAATATGACCGCCAGGCTTTGGGACGAGCTCACAAGGAGCTAGCACGAACCCCAGACGAAATGGGAGGCATAGGGAGCAGCAGCAATGAACCGTGTGTTCGCTGCGATGCCCGGGCGCAACGCATTGCCGAACTCGATCATCTTGCTACAGCAAGGCTTACCCTGGTGCAGGCCAGGAATGACGAGTGCAACGCCCTGCTGGAGCAGATCCACCAGCTGGAGATTTCTCGGGATGAGGCTCTACAAGTAGTTGAAAACCTCGTTCATGAGAATCACCACCTGCAGCACCACATTGCTGGACTCTTAGAGGCACAGCAACAGCAGCATCCACCACCAGCCGGCGAGGACGCGTCTGAGTCAGGAGTGTCTGACCCAGATGTAACCTACCATGAGTCCGATGAGGGGCAAGGCAGTGGAGATGACGCCAACCCCTAGGACCGCGACTTGTAGGCTCGCTGACTGGTAACGAGTGTTAGTTGTGTAGCTGAATGGTGTCTGGTTGGTAGTAGTATGTTTCGATTGTATCCCTTAGATGTGGTTTACCCTGGTAGCACTATGTTTTAGTCTGATGTAATTCGGAAGTGCATGACAATGCGGGTTGTAATGCGGGTACCGATGTATTGTCATGATTTTGGGAATGAATGTGGCTGTTTTCTATGTGCATACTATGTGTGTTACATATGTACATTCCTCTGTCGTACCTGTACCGTGGTAAACTTAAGATTTGAAGACCACGCTAACGGAACCGTCGATGTGTGAAATGCAGCATGGTGCGAAGCGAGGCTGGAAGCTCACAAGGTGGGGAGGAGCAGAACCCGCCACCCCCACCAGGTGCTCCAACTCTCGCAG
Source organism: Oropetium thomaeum (assembly GCA_001182835.1). Classification (NCBI taxonomy): domain Eukaryota; kingdom Viridiplantae; phylum Streptophyta; class Magnoliopsida; order Poales; family Poaceae; genus Oropetium; species Oropetium thomaeum. The sequence continues at coordinate 151,735 of LFJQ01000132.1, read as the reverse complement.
AAGCAATGGCGGCCATGATGCAGAACTCCATACAGCAAGGAGAAATGCTGCGGGCCCTTCTGGAGGACCACAACCAGAACCGGGAACGCCGCGGCCAGCGTGAGAACAGCACCTATTCGGACTTCATGGCGACACATCCGCCTGAGTTCAAGGACGCTAGAGAACCGCTGGACGCAGACAACTGGATCCGTGCCATCGAGGCCAAATTTGGGCTCATTCGGTGCACTGACCACCAGAAGACCTTGTTCGCGGCCCAGATGCTGTATGGGCACGCAGGCGCATGGTGGGCCAACTACGTCGCCACTCTTCCACCGGGTACGGCGGTACCATGGGAGCAATTCAAGGAAGCTTTCCGCGCCCATCATATTCCTGCTGGGCTGATGCAGCGAAAGGCCAAGGAGTTCATGGCCTTAACTCAGGGAAACCGCTCCGTCCACGAGTACTCCAGAGCATTCAACCAGCTGTCACTTTATGCTCCGGAGCAGGTCGACACGGACGCCAAGCGTAAGAGCCGTTTCATGGGAGGGCTGGATGTTACACTTCAGTCCCGCATGGCTCTGAACCAAGGCGGTACCTTCACTGAGTTCGTGAGCAACACTCTGATTGCAGAAGAGTACCTTGAGAAGGAGCAGCGCGAGAAGAAGCGAAGCGGTGGTGGCCCTTCCAACGCGCCACCCCCGAAGTATCGCTTGGTCTATACTGCGCCGGATGGGAGGAGGTACGGGTCCGTTCCTCCATCGGGACCGTCCTTCCGCCCGCCGCAGCAGCAGTACCGACCCCCGCGTTACCAGCAGCAAGGCGGAAACCGCGCACCGCCACCCCCACCGCAGCAGAATCGGGACGCCCGTCCACCTCAACAGGGCAACCGACCTGGACTCGGAGCTCCATGTTTCACTTGTGGACTCCCGGGTCACTTCGCTCGCGAATGTCCTACCCGCAGGCAGGGCAACCCGGGTCGCCAGCAGGGCTCGGGGCAGGACCAGTCCAGGGGGCAGAGGGCCACCAGATCGGGTCGGGTAAACTATACCACGACCGAAGACATTGCCGAGGGTGAACCGGTGTTGGCGGGTATGTTTTCACTCTCTGGTCACACCGCCTTCGTTCTGTTCGATTCTGGTGCCTCTCATAATTTTATTAGTCGAAACTTTATTGAGGGAAAATATTTCAACACCATCCTCCTAGATCCACCTTTTCTCATAAAATCACCGGGGGGTTGTATCATATCACGTCATGGGTTAAAAGAAACACCACTAAATTTAGGCGGACGTTCCTACCCTACTTCCTTCATCATCCTTGACAACCAGGGCATCGACATCATTATTGGAATGATGTGGATGAAACACCACCAAGCCATCCTTGACATAGCCAATCGAGTAATCCACCTAACCTCACCACTCCACGGCTCCGTATCCCTAAGGTTAGATCACCCCAGGTCCACTTCTACACAAGTCTATCATGCTGTGGGAAAAAGTTTAGAGGAGATTCCGGTGGTGAAGGAGTTTCTGGATGTGTTCCCAGAAGATCTACTAGGGTTACCCCCAGATCGGGATGTGGAATTCAGGATTGACCTACAGCCAGGTACGGCACCAATCTCTCGCAGACCATACAAAATGGCGCCCAAAGAACTGGCTGAGTTGAAGGTACAGCTGAAGGAGCTATTGGACAAGGGTTTTATACAACCCAGTTCTTCTCCATGGGGATGTCCGGCTTTATTTGTGAAAAAGAAGGACCAATCCCTGCGGTTGTGTGTTGATTACCGCCCCTTGAATGCGGTCACAATCAAAAATAAATATCCACTACCCCGCATCGACATCTTATTTGATCAGTTGGCTGGAGCTAAAGTATTCTCCAAGATAGACCTTCGATCGGGCTATCACCAGATCAAGATTCGACCAGAGGATGTTCCAAAAACAGCATTCTCTACAAGATATGGCCTGTATGAGTACTTGGTGATGTCTTTCGGACTCACCAATGCACCAGCCCACTTTATGTACCTTATGAACTCTGTCTTCATGCCAGAGCTAGACAAGTTTGTTGTCGTATTCATAGATGACATACTGATCTATTCCAAGACCGCAGAAGACCATTCCGAACATCTCAGAACGGTCTTACAGAGGCTGAGGGATCACAAGCTGTATGCCAAATTCAGCAAGTGTGAATTCTGGATTGATCACGTCCAATTCTTGGGACATGTGGTCTCCTCCGAAGGCATTGCAGTTGACCCAGGAAAAATACAAATTATTCTTGAATGGGAAGCTCCCACCTCAGTCCATAAGGTACGCAGTTTCCTCGGGATGGCAGGATATTACCGTCGGTTCATTCCAAGCTTCTCCAAGATAGCTAAACCCATCACTGAGCTGCTCAAGAAGGGCAACCAGTTCAAGTGGACTGACAGTTGTGAGAGAGCCTTCCAAACTCTGAAAAAGCATTTAACGACAGCCCCAGTGCTAGCGCAGCCAGATCTGAGCAAGCCATTTGATGTGTACTGCGATGCATCCGGTATTGGTCTTGGCTGTGTATTAATGCAAGAGGGTCGAGTAATCGCTTATGCTTCCAGGCAACTCCGTAAGCATGAGCAGAATTATCCGACTCACGACTTGGAGCTAGCAGCGGTCGTACTGGCACTAAAAGTGTGGAGACACTATTTATTGGGGAATTTGGTGCATCTGTACACCGATCATAAGAGTCTGAAGTATATCTTCACTCAAAATGAGCTCAACATGAGGCAAAGAAGATGGCTTGAGCTGATTAAGGACTACGAGTTGGAAATTCATTATCATCCTGGTAAGGCCAATGTTGTGGCAGATGCTTTGAGCAGGCATGCTCACTGCCACTACCTAGACCAGGGAATTTCCACAGAAGAAGAAGAAGTAGCCCTACGAGTTCTACCTCATGGATCATTGTATAATCTCGCCTTGATCCCAACCATTAAGGATGAGGTAGCAAATGCTCAACAAGCAGACAATGGGATGAAGAACATCAGACTCAGGTTAAAAGATAAAAAGATGCAGTGTTTTCGAGAGGATAAAGACGGGGTGTTATGGTTTAAGGACAGGTTGGTAGTTCCAAAGAATCTTGAGCTGCGAAAGAAGATTATGGACGAGGCTCATCTGTCGAAATATTCCATTCATCCCGGTAGCAATAAAATGTATCAGGACCTGAGGAAGAAATTCTGGTGGACAAGAATGAAGAGGGAGACTGCCAAGTATGTGGCAGAGTGTGACACTTGCAGAAGAGTCAAGGCAGATCATTTGAAAAAGCCCGGACTTCTGCAACCTTTGAGTGTTCCTGCTTGGAAATGGGAGGATCTGAGCATGGACTTCATAGTTGGATTACCCATGACCACTCGACGCCACAACTCCATTTGGGTAATTGTGGACCGACTCACAAAGTCCGCTCACTTCATACCAGTGAACACCAATTATCGAATGAAGAAGTATGCAGAGTTGTACATCGCCCGAGTCGTCAGTCAACACGGAGTGCCAAGGACCATCATCTCCGATAGGGGAGCCCAGTTTGTTGCCAGGTTTTGGGAGCAACTACATGCGGCTTTGGGTACCAAGCTAATAAGGAGTTCAGCGTACCATCCCCAGACTGATGGACAGACCGAAAGGGTCAATCAGATTTTAGAGGACATGCTGCGAGCCTCAGTGCTAAATCATGGCGGGAATTGGGATGAGTACTTGCCCCTGACAGAGTTTGCTTACAACAACAGCTACCAGGGGAGTATTCAGATGTCACCCTTCGAGGCATTGTATGGTCGGAGTTGTAGGACTCCGTTGAACTGGTCCGAGTCAGGTGAAAGGGTGATACTTGGACCAGACCTAGTTCAACAAGCAGAAGAGAAAGTGAGGACCATTCAATCTAATTTGAAGGCCGCCCAATCCCGACAGAAAAGTTATGCAGATAAACGACGATGGCCCTTGAGCTTCGAGGTGGGTGATTATGTGTATCTGCGGGTCTCGCCCACCAAAGGAGTGCAACGATTTGGAGTGAAAGGCAAATTGGCTCCAAGGTATATTGGTCCATTTTCTATCCTGGAGAAGTGTGGGTCAGTGGCGTACAAGCTAGAATTGCCAGCTCACTTGTCAGGGTTGCACAATGTTTTTCACGTGTCGCAACTAAAGAAGTGTTTAAAAGCCCCATCTGACAAAACTGTACCAGAAGTGGAAGGTTTACAACCGGATCTGACTTACTCCGAGAAGCCTGTCAAGGTACTCGATGAGAAAGAGCGAGTCATCAGAACCCGGACCAACAAATTTTATAAGGTGCAGTGGAGCAATCACTCAGAAGAAGAAGCCACGTGGGAATCAGAGGAATTCCTTCGTGCACACCACCCCGAAGTCCTTCCACCATCACTAGGTACCCCAAATTCATTCCATCTTGCTCCTAAATCTCGGGACGAGATTTCTTTTAGGGGGGAGGGTTGTAACATTTCATGTGATGTGGGCTCAAGAAAAATTTAAATCAATTAAGAATTAATGCCAGAAATTAATTGAAAAGGTTAATTAATAAAAATTACGGGTAATTATTAAAAAGAAATTAAGAGCATTACTCCAATTTGAGGTTTAAACATAATTATTAAAAGGGAATTAATACATTGCTCCAAATTGAGGTTTAAGCATTAAAATAAAATACGCACTAAATAATAATGCTAGGCAGAATTTAAATTTCAAAGTGAAACACAAAAATTCATCTTCATATGATTTCTGAAATCAAATTTGGGCCTATGTGCAAATTCCTGATTAGTCCTGTGCCTTTTTGAAAACTTCCCTGAATCATTTTGGGCTGGTATGCAAATTCCTGGAATTTCTGTGCCATTTCTAAAAGTATCCCTGAATAGATTTGGGCCTCTGTTTAAATTCCTGAAAAAAATCGGGCCTTTCTGCAATTTTTCCCCGGCCCACTGGGCCTCGGGTCCCGCCAGTCAGCCGCTCACTCCTTCTCTCCCTCGGTTTTCTTCCTCCCGCCCGCTTTCTCTCTCCCGCGCGCTCGCCTCCCCACGCCCGACCGCGCGCAGGGCGCGAGCGCCACCTGCCGCGCGCGGCCTGCGCACACGTGCGCGTGGCGCCCCTGCGATTCAACCGACGCGCGATGGAATGCCTCGGCCGCCTCGTCCTTTTCTTCGCGCCGCTCCTCCCTCGGCTTCTCCATCACGCCGCATCTCTCTCTCCGCCTCTGTTTCCTCCGCCGGGTAGACGAGCGCCGCCGAGCCGCAGCACTACACCCCGTGCCTGGCACTCACCACAATTCGCCGCATTCCTCCGCAAGCCGACGCGTCCGAGTGTTGCTTGCCTTTTTCCCGCGCTCGGCCACCATCAATTTGCACTGGGCTCGCGGGATTGAGCATCGCCGCCGCCGTCTATACTCGCCGCCGTAGGTAGCCGCGGTGAGCCCCATCCTTGCTTTGCGCGGGAAGCCGTTTTGCTCATCTTTCGGAACACCCGAAGCTCGGTAGCGCCCTCACTGCCGACCTTTTTGTCAGGACGACGCCACATCGACGGGATTTAGCGCCGCCGCCGCCGCCATTCTTCCCGGCCGAAGGTGGCCTCCGGTGTTAACCGTCGCCGGTGAGGTATAAACTCAATTCCTTCATCCCCTAGCTCCGCCGTGCCGCGAGGAAGCTCCTAGACCCGGCACTGCGACCGGCCGCCCGTCGGAGCGCCGCCGCGCCATTGCCGCCGCCCCGGCCGTGCCGCCGCTCGTCGCCGTCGGTGCTCCGGTCCCGGCCATTACCCCCACCCGAGCAAAATGGATTCCCCACATCGCTCTCTTGCCAATGGTGGTCGCGCCGACGGCCGCCGTCGCCGGCAGCTCCGCCGCCCGCCGCCGGTCGGCTCGGCTGAAGCGGGGCAGAAACCCTAGCCCCAGGGTTACTGTTCCATTGAGTTTTAAATTTCTTTAATTCGACTGCAATCTTCCAAAAATTCTAGAAAAATCATTTTAGCTCAGAAAAATGTAAATCCAAATGTTTTAGGACCAGGAGAAACTCTAGTATTTATTAAAATTATAAAACCTCATTGTGTGAAAATTAATAATTTTGGCATTTATTTAATTAACCAAAATGACCCAAAATCCTAATTAAATAGTTAATAATTGTTAAAATAGGAGAAAAAAATTATAAAACCCTAAGTATAACCCTAGTTAGTTCTAATGTGTCATAGCAGTTAATTAGAGTTATTAGCACCTTCTTAGTAGCTGCAATTTAATTGATCTAGATCAAATTCCCCGACTAAACCCTAATCGCTAAATCGACACCGATCACTTTAATTGTTAGCGTCAGTCAATTTCTACTAATATTAACTTTACTTTTGCATCATGTAGACGCCGACGTGAACGAAGTAGCCGTCGAGGCAGACCCAGGCTTTTCTGAAGACACCGTTGTCGCAGACCCCGAAGACTATCCACAAGACAAGCTCCGGTGCACTACCGTTTCTAAACTTTCTTTTTATAACAGTATTGTGGATCATGTGCTGTGCATTTAGGTCAATAGGAGTTGAATGAAACCCTAGATGCATATGTTTCCAGTAGTACCCAGTTTGGAATATTGGTACAGATAGCTCGATGTAGCTGCTATGCTTAGATTTCCTCTTCGGTAGAAGTCGAGCAGATTGGACCCTGCTCGCGATATGATAGGAATTGGTTGAAACCCCACCTTGCTGCAGAATTGTTTCACTAGTCCAGGTTTAAATGGAAGAAATCGGGGTCAGGCAGAGGATGTTAGGAAAGCAACAGACCGGGGTTCTGTGTGCTGTAGCTCTGCCTGATCCGTGGGGCACAGTTGATTGAGTATTGAACGTACGGTTCACATGCTGGAACTATGGGAACCAGTAAACCTAGGTAGCCTAGAGACGGCAAAGCTGAACCTACCTTACGGTGTCTGATTGACGGCGGTCTGGGGTGGACAGTGTGTGAACTCCACAAGCACCGTCCGGGACGGTGACCTGGTGGGACGCGGCACTGTTAAGGTAGCGTAAGAGGGAATTAGCTTTGCCAAATCTGGTGCGAACGGTTGCCACGTGCGGTCCGGGACGCGCACGTGTCGTGTGACCAGGTTAACCCTGCAGGTGTAAATCGTTTCGAACCGCTGATACTCTCAGTCTAGAGTACTACTCGATCTCTCTGTCGCATACGATAATAAGTGAACAAAAAGTGAGATTATGATTATGATTGAAATGCTTGTATTGATTAATGTTTGTCAACTTGATTGCTTAGTTACAGTGCCTACTAAAGTTTATTTTTCTCAAACTTAATTTGAGCTAAAACTTGAAAGTAGGAAAAATTAATTAGCTAAGCGTGTCTTTTGCAATTTCCCCTACCCCGTGTCGGCCGTGCATGGCTAGGTGTCGGCTGTAGACAGCCTGTTGACGGGTTAGTCTTGCTGAGCTTCTTAGAAGCTCACGCTTTGCGACTTGTGGTTTTCAGGAGGTTTCGATGCGACCGGTGGTTTTGGTGGCCAGCAGTGGGAGGAGTCGTCTCCAGGTTGGGGTAGCTTTCAGTGGGAGCCGCTCGATTAGTTGCCGCTTTGTGTGTGTGGCTAGTAGCAAGGCGCCGTTGGGCAAGGCCCTTGCTTTTGCTTAGAGTCAGAGTCGGAGTCTGTACCGTTAACTCTCGTTTCCGCTGTATTGTAAAAACCAGGTTTGGATTCAAACTCTGTAATCACTCATGTAATATTTCTTTCTACCCTTAATTCGTGCTTTTTACTGCCTGTGTTGTACTCTGTGAACGTTCGCTTCGACGAACGTCGCCCAGAATTGATCCCGGGAGGAGGATCTCCCCCGTTTCAGGGGCGGTCCGCCACACCGACGGCCCAAAGAGTTCGAAGGCTGGCCCAGCGAATGGGTTCGACAGCCGCTCGGGGCAAAAACAGAGTGAGGGGTGAAGAGTGATGGGTCCGCTAGCGGCCAGTACCCCCAGGCGGCCGACCGCCCGGGGGCATCACGATTCGCGTTCGAGTCCCGGTCCGATCCGACCCACGGGTATCTCCCCGCAGAGAGGCAACGAGCCCTCAGGAGCCTATCGAACGGCATCTGAGAACCACGTGGGACGGCGACTAGGAATATTGGGGCCAACCGCCAGCCGGTTCGGCTGGGATCCCTCCGAAGGGATCCCGGGGCTCCACTTGAACTTACCCGTTAGCAGCTCGATGAGCGTCACGCCTCGGCCATCGAGGTAAGGCGTGGCTCGGCTCAACCTCCTCGTCCGGCGGACGGACGCGCTGGAGGCACGATACAAAGACGAACCGAACCCCCGGCCGGTCACTGCGACGAGCAGAGGACTCGGGGACGGAATCGCAAAAAGAGACCCAACGCGGGGTCGCAGAACCTTAAGTCCCAAGGATGAGTTCGCTCTCGCGAACGAAAATTCCCTCTCCCGACCTGAGCGACGCCCGGCCCCTGAGGGGGCCAGGCCTCGCTCGGGGGCTACACCTGCAAGGTGCGCGCTCGCGCGCGCCCCTTACAGTATAAACGAAAGATCACCACGATCGCTCTTCCTCCCGACTTAAGCGACGCCTGATCCCGAGAAAGGACCAGGCCTCGCTCGGGGGCTACACCTGCAAGGTGCGCGCTCGCGCGCGCCCCTTACAGTATAAATGAAAGATCACCACGATCGCTCTTCCTCCCGACTTAAGCGACGCCTGATCCCGAGAAAGGATCAGACCTCGCTCGGGGGCTACACCTGTAAGGTGCGCGCTCGCGCGCCCCTCACCGGTGGAAACACTTCTACAACCACCTCCGATTAAAGCGACGCCCGACCCCTCTTATGTGGAGGGTCGGACCTCACTCGGGGGCTACTGTTGAGGGTCAATACCGGTGATGACCGGTATTACCGGCCCTCCGACTGCTTTACGTATAAAGCAGCGAGCGACCTCCGTCTCGCCCGACCTCTATGCCACGACGCGCGTACAGTGGCTCGGGCCCACAGACAGGTCCGCCTCGCCCGACCCCCCCGATCGGGGTCGGATCATCCGCCACTCGACTCAGGCGCCCGACCTCACCATGACGGGGTCGGGAGCTCGTGCCAGAGTCCGCCTCGCCCGACCCCAGGGGTCGGGCGATCGCTCCCTCCCGACCCTCAGGGGTCGGGAGCGCCACCTACCGCAACAAAGGCGATTGGCACTGAGTGGTTGAGTGATAAAAGCTCAACGACTCCCGTGGCTACCAAAGCCCTCCGAACAAGTGGGCGGTAACCGCCCACGTCGCACAGTGAGGGCAAGGCCGTCACTATGCGAACGACCCCCGTCAAAGCCCATCCCTTCTATCGGGACGGGACGGCCACGATTGACATTCTGACCAGGTGTGGAAGCAACGGGCTGGTCCTTCTCTCCTCCAACCCCTCGTCGGAGGACGCTCCACCATGCTGAAAGGACTTCCCTCGTTGACGGCCATCCCTGTGGCGCCACCGACCAGAGAAGCACCGTCATGTCTGCGACGTCATCCACAGCGGCCGGCACAGAGTCTAAGGCGTCAACAGCACGGCCTACAGGACGCACGGCCATGCCGTCGCCCACTCCCTCGCGCCGACCCTCTGTACGCCCACCTCCCTCCTTGCAGTATAAAAGGGGGAGGCGGAAGAACGACGGGGGCAAGCTGAACATTAGACCACACGTAGAACACCAGAGACTTGGGAGCTCGTCCCTCTCTCGCCCGTTTGTAACCCCCTACTACAAACCGTCGCGAGTAACACGAACAGCCTCATCGAACTGGACGTAGGGCACGTTGCCCGAACCAGTATAAATCCTTGTGTCCTCTCGCGAACCATCCGAACTAAAACACGCACTCCACGATACTAATTACACGTCGGCCACAACGAACGCCGACAGCTGGGAAGGGCAAGGAGCAACCGGCCGCGCGCCGTCCGGTTCATGGGAAATTTGCGCGTGCAGAGCGGGAGAGTTGGCGCCACTGGCCGGATGTGGACCTTGCTCGATTTTAGGGAAGCTGGGAAGGGCAAGGAGCAGCCGGCCGCGCGCCGTCCGGTTCACGGGAAATTTGCGCGCGCAGAGCAGGAGAGTTGGCGCCACTGGCCAGATGTGGACCTTGCCGGTCGGGCCACAGGCCATGGCTCGACTTGTAGCCCACATAACAAGGGATAAACAGCAGGCCAGCCCAAATAACAACCCTAGGCCTGCCCCGAGTCGCAGCAACTAGCTAGCGCCCGCCACCGTTTTGCTGCAAGCATATTGCCGCAACTTGTCGTTCGTGTTTTCTGTATTTGAGTGTTATATTATGCTCTGCATCAAAAGCACTTTGAAAACATTTGAAAAAAAAACATGAAATCACTTTTTTTTAAAAAAACTACTCGATTATGTATATAAATCTAGGGATGAGCGAAACTACAGCACACTGGACTATCGACTACGTATCTTCTTCGTGACGGCCCATCGTATATTCGTATATACGGTTGCGTTCTTCCTGACTTCCTGAGAGAGAGAGAGAGAGGTGTGTTGGACCTTTCTTTGCCTTCTTTCTTTAACTGATGGACGTTGTGCATTACTCATTCTGTTGTACTTACCAGCCTAGGTAACAGAAAGAAAAAAAAACTACATAACTGTCTGGGGCAAAAAAGGGGGCTAGGCAGTAAAACAAGCAGAATCGTGCATTTCGAGCACATTCGGATGCATATATTCCTTGGTGGCTTATGCAGAATTATTACGTATGGAGTTGTTGAGTTGAGAGCCAAACAGAATGACTTTTGAATCATTCATGCATATGTTGAGTTGAGAGCTAAAACAGAATCATCTCTTGTTCAAAGTAATGGCATCGCATGATGACTTCGTCGTCGTTGGATAGATTGAAAAGAAGGTGTGCGTTGCATTTGTTTGCAATGCATGTTACGCTTACGCATTTATCTGTGGTATTATTGTATTTTTTCGGTTGTTTGGCTTTTTTTTTTTGGTTTGGGTGACGCCGGCATTGCAATGGGCATCTTTCGCAGGGAGTGCGGCTGGGGGTTGTTCTTGTTAATCTCAGCCAAGGCAGGCTCGATCGTCGGAACCATGCATGCATGTTTAATTCAAACGGTGGTTGTTAAAGCCAGGCCGCATCATTTGTGCGTGTGACGCGGGCATATGCAGTGCAAAGCAGAGCAGTGTGGTCTGGACTCTGGACTCTCTGGAGCAGCGGAGACAACACACAGCCACAGCGCAATGCCCCTCCTGCGGTCCTGCGACCACCGCGGCATATCTCTTGTTGCTTTTATTCACGGAAACGGGCGGGATCATCGTCTTTTGCATGGGTCAGCAGACCAGACGGACCAAAAGGACGTCATGCTGTTATTTTGACCGGTCTCACGTCGTGGTCACGCTATTACACAGTAGCAACGTAGTATTAGTATGTGCGTCATCCATTCCACTAACTCTATTACTAAGGCCCGGTTTGTGTTTTAGCTCTCTCCCACTCCGGATCTTCTAACTTTTTCACCGTAACTGACAGAGGAGCGGAGCGGAGCGGTGAGAGCTGGAAAAATGTGGCTTCGACAGCTCCTCGTGTATTTTCATCCACGCATTGGGAAGCGATTCACACTGCGGTTGCTACAGTATGGAACGGTGTATGCTACGGTATCACATCAGAAGAGTGAGAGCAGACGGGAGCTTTGCCAAACAGCCCCTAAATACAAAAATTTCTACTTAATTAATTCATCGACATGTCCTACTAAGTACTAACAGTACGTGTAAGCATATATATATATATATATATATATATATATATATATATACATTAGTATTTTTTGCAAGAGATATATACTACAGTAGTATTTTTTCAAGGGATTTATATACTAGTATTTTTTTTTAAGAAATATATACTAGTATTTGACCACACGTCAGTTTCACCAACCAACAGTCGGTAGTATAGTTATAGACTTACATATGGTTCGTTACTGTTTTTTCTCTTGAAACTCTACGGTGCTTACAGGATCGAGATCGAATAATAAGATGCATGGGCAACCACATGTGGCGATGGCGCGCGCGCGCGGCTCGTGATCGTCAGAGATTCAGACCACGCGCTCTGTTTCTGTTTTGGCTCTCACGAAGACCAAAAAGCAAGCAAGCAGCAAAGGCCCGGCTTTGGTCGGCTTTGGTTTCGCTAGCTAGCTAGCTCCCAGCGCAAAAGCAAAAAGGCTGCGCCTGTTGTGTCTGCTGAAGCAGCTTCTGCCATGCGCCTACGTACGTAGAGTACGTTCTCATCTTTATTAAGCAAGAAAGAAACTGAGAAGGTAATAGTAATAAATTGTTCAAAAGAAAGAAAGAAAGAAAACAAAAACAAAAACTGAGAAGGTAAATTAAGCAAGTAGTAAGTAGTCCACCAACTCGATCTCTGTTACAGCTGCAACCAAGCGCACACAGCACACACACGTACGTACAACGTAGCGGTAAGCAGGTACTACTACTACTACTACTAAAACCTTGCGTAAAAGAGAACTTAATAATTAATAAGCTGGCCATATGATGGATCCTAGCTAGCTTGCTGTTAATTACTAGTGCTACTGTCTAGACACTAGTGCTACGTACTCGCCGCTGAGCAGTGCTGACTCGCTAATTATAATCTGAGAGCCGAGATCAGAGCCACAGCGCTCCGGCCTGCTTGAGCAGCGGCACGAGCGTGCCGTTGATGTGGCAGGCCATGACCTTGTCGACCCCGCCGAGGAGCCGTCCGCCGACGAAGACGACGGGCACGGGCGGGCTGCCGGGGGGCAGCAGTCTGGCGAGCGCGGCCTGGATCTCCGCGCCGCCGCCGGTGCCGAGCTGGTCCAGGTCGTAGACGGTGGGCCCGACGCCGAGGCCCAGGAGGAGGCGCTTGACGACGTGGCTCATGCAGCAGCCCGTGGCGCCGAACACCACCACCGCGTTGCCCGAGGCCATCCGCGCCACGCGCTCGTAGACGGCCAGCCCGCCCGCCGGGGAGGACGACGAGGAGGGCAGAGGCGAGGGCGAGCCCGAGGCGGACGAGTCGGTCGCGCCGGCGCCGGCGGGGTCGGCGATCTCCATCCGCATCATCTTGTTTGGGCTTGGCTTCTGATGAGGTTTTGTTCGTTGGATCTCTCTCCTGGATCTGTTAGCTCTCGGTCGCTGTTGTAGCAACGGATAGTAGAACAGAAGCGAATGGAGAAAGGCAATAGAATGCAGTTTGCGATACGCGGAACGTGTGTGGGGGGAACAGAGCTGGGGGTGGTCGCTTTTATAGGAGCGTGGGCGATCGTAGTAGGGCAGCTGGAGCAGGATCGGGCGAGAGGATCGAGATGCTTTGCACTGCACTGGTTTGTTTGGTGTGTCCTCAACATAGACAGAGGTAGAGAGAGAAGAGAAGCGAAGCAGTGGGTGGTGGTGGATGCTGGCGTAGGGGGAGTCAAAGCAAGCGAACCGACATGGATGGCTTTTTTGGCAGGGAGGGAGGGAGGGCTGTGCTGTGCTCGTACTGGAGAGCAAGTCATCTCTCTCCGCAACCAACAAAGTTACTAATGTACTGTTGCGAGCGTAGTAAGCCTTTATTTTGCGTGGGCGAGAGGGAGGAAGAACGTGAACGTGACAAAAGGGCGCCTGCCGGGCTGCCTCCCTCCCGGCCGGCCCTGACCACCATCATCAAATTAAGGACGACGACGAACGGATGGAGGTCGCTAGCTGCTGGCGTTGGCATCTGTTGGAGGGTTGCGACATGCATGGTCGATGATGATCGATGCTGCGGCGACCAGCGGCCGGCCTCCCTTAGAGTACTTACTGTACACAACAACGGCCGTTTATTTGTTCACCGGTTGCTCGTGTCGCGGCCGTTACTGCTCCACCGGTGATCGAGTGAGAGAGAGTACGTAGTAGTACCTGCAGGCGGGGCGGCGGATTCGGATCGGAGGTCACGCGTCTTTTTTTTTTCTTGGTCGTCTTCTTCTTCTTTTTCCTTCCCGGAGGTTATATATATATATATATATATATATATATATATATATATATATACGGCCAGCTGGATCCTGGTAGTATTGTACTACGCGTATACTCGTAGTACTTGCTTGGCGGCCGACAACAGGCCGACATTATAGCGACGTCTCTATGTCCCGGCACGGAATCCGTCCGTCAGCCGCCACCTCACAACCGACTCGACGCAGGCTGCTGGGAGGAGGAGTAGTAGGTGATACTCTCTCTCTCTCTCGCGTGTTCTCTGGTCCCTCCCTCCCTGACGTAGTATGTACGTACGGTACGTCGTCGTCTTGCATATGCACTTCTTTCGCAGCAGCAAGAAAAAGAAAAAACCCAACAAACATGACGTCGTGGCGTTCAACGCGATTCCCTCCCACATCTATCCGGGCCGCTGTGGAGGATCGGAGGGTCCAAACGGTTAGTATTAGTAGTAAGCCGCGCGTCACGTGATGATCATGTACTCTACGTCTACAAAAAAGGTCTCATGAGATATGTGTGTTGTTGCTGGGTGATCGAGGTGAGTACCTCATCGATCAGCTCCTCCTCCCCCTGCAACGAAACGACCGGACGTACGAGAGACGACTGAAGAAAAAGCTAGCGTATCGATCTCGATGTCACACGCATCCAAGACCCGTCAGCACGCAGTTTAATTTGTCGTTGCCACCGTATGCGCCTTATTTTTCCTATATTGGCACCCGCGCCTTTCGGTCAAGAGCGTGTTATATTCTGACCACAATAATTTCAAGAACAGAAAACTAATAATTAGGCAGTAATATGGAAATAATGTTGCATATATATTGACCACAACAGATGCACCATATACTCTCCCTGTTTTCTAAATATTGACGCCGGACTCTTGTAACATCGTCAACGACTTTAAGGTTTCGTCTTGTTCAAAAATTAGTTCAAAAAACAAGAGGCGCACGTATATATCTTGCTGGTTGGGTCATGGTGATATACGACAGTATTCCGATTATTTCTTGAGTCGTCGAACAGGTGCTACTAATCAACAATACGGCCGGCGCTATATATAGGGGGTGTCGACGATGTCCGCCGCGCCGCATGCATCAGCTGGAGTGGTTGTGTGTCTTTCTTTCGGCGGCCCGGCCCGGATCGCGCAGCGCCGCGAGAGCGGCAGCTGTATCTCAGGTCCTTCCGATGCGATCCGATCCGACAGCGCGTCTACTACTCGTAGTATATATCTGACGACCTGACCCGACGGACTGTTTCTCTGGCCGGTGAGGCCGATGCCATTTCATCTTTTTTTTTTTTGTCGCGTTCTGGTCGTGCGTTTGCGTGCGTCTGGTGGAGTCTGGAGAGCCGGATCATGCACCACCCACCGGCGAGAGGCGAGAGCTGCAGCTGCTCCACCAGAGAGCAGACAGAGACCATGCATATACGTATATGCATGCATGCGCAGGTGGTGCAGCTACGTACGTGTACGTGAATCAACCTAGCCAGTAGTATAGTAACTACTGCTCCACCCGAGAGTCAGCTGCAGCTTTCTTTTGGATCCGGCGCGCGGGCGGCGTACGTGCGTGCTTGGCCGCTTCCCCTTGTTGGCCTGCTGGCCTCCTAGCTAGTACTACTCCAGCTCCGAACTCCGATCGGCGCCACAAGCACAAGTCCACAGCCTTGTTGTGATTCCCCGCGCATGCAGTGCAGCCATGCACGCACAACTGCACAAGGTCGCACCAGGTCTAAGCTACTACTGCTAGTAGTAGTAGTAGTAGTAGTAGTACTAGCTAGTAGGTTTGTGTAGCTAGGCCGATCGATCCGTCATCAAGCACCCGAACGAACGACGAAGACGACGATCGGCAACAGTCCAAAACAAAAGGTCAACGATCAATGTCTTCAAGTTAAATTTGTTTCATGCATGCGGAACAGTGACTGACCTTTTTTTTTTTTTTACTTTTTTTTTTTGCGATGGACAACAGTGGCGTCGCCTGCTTATTGCATATCAGCATGCATTAACGTCGTCGTAAAACCGGGAGAGATGAGTTGCAAAACATGATGATGATGGATTAATAATTTGCCATGCATGGCTGCGGCGGGTATACGCCGTGTGTCGTCGGCACGTGAGATGGATATATATGGGGCAAGAAAAGTCGCTTTGCTATTATGCTTAATTAATGATCACTACTAGTACTGCTTGCATGTCCCCCTCCCTTTAATCGTCGTACGTGAGTGCCCCACCGGGCGGGCTCATACTTGATACGTGCATGGATGCAGCGTGGGCACCATGTCGTGTCGCCTCTGCTTGTTTGACCTTTTTTCGGACAGGGAAAATGATACTTCTATAGTACTAGTAAATCCCACATACTACGTACCTGAGTATTTTTAAAGGAAGAAAAATTTGAAAGACATGAATAAACATTACTGGTGGCTCATGTTTATGTTAAAATTTCTATATTAGGCATAACAAGCATGCAAAAAGAAAAAAAAAAGAAGAACTTTCAACGCCTGATTCTCTTTATTACATCTCCTAGTTACATTTGATTCTCATAAGCAGTGTACTCGTAGTTATATTGCATAAACGGATGCGTATAAGGATGCACAATTGACGGAGCACATTCTCAACCCCCACCCCCCCCCCCCCCCCAGTTAAAAAATTAATGTGATTCCAAAAACTTAGTTTAACTTTAATTAAAAATAAACTACTAGGATCATTCTTTTACACTCATGGTGTTAAGAGAGAGTTTTGTATTTAAATTGTTGGTGTCATTGAGTTTTAGCGTAAATTTGATCATTGTATTTTAAAAAAAAAAAGAAAAGAAAGGAGGTTAGTAATAATTATAGCAAAATGTACGTACGTTTACGTCCATGGAAGAATCAATCGCGCGGGGGGATGTGTGTGTGTGCGCGCGCGTGTGTGAAACCCTAGGAGAACACGATGCATGGGAGCATGAGTACTGTCGCCCCCTTAAATTAAACCGGCCGGCCGGGCGGGTGTGTTCGTGTCTGGGGACAAGAGATTAAGGCAGACACGATCAGATGCTGCTGCTGTCTTGATCCTTTTTGGTCGCTGTGGCCTTTTTTTCAGTCGCCGGCCGGGCCGTGGTGTCGCCTGCGCTGCAGTGTCGCGCCGCGTCGCGAGATGCATGTTGAGGCAGCATGCTGAGTGACTTTGGCCGCGCCCCCCAGATGTCCAGAACATGCGAAAGCTAACGACGTGGCCGGAGGCGGATCAGCTAGCAGCTGTTTTTGCTAGGAGTATCATATCTATCGTCTCTAGCTACTATCAGCTGGGCTCTATGAATCTAGTACTACTAGTAGTAGTGCATGATGTGATGCGTCCTTGCATCTTTTTGGGGGGCAATATAATGTGCTGGGTAAAGTTGTTTTTTGTTGGGTTACGTGACCATGAACATGTTCCCTTCCATCCCGGCACACCCATGATCAAACAATCTACACTACGTAGTACTGTAGTATAGCTACTAGGTAGCAGTAGTACGAGTATATGAGTACTATGACGTTACCAAAGAGAAGCTGAGAAATAAAAAAAAGGTCAATTTACGGTCGCGGTGACTTTTTGTTTTCTCTGCTTTTCAAGCTACCACTTGCCAAATACTATTGGGCATGCATCATCATCACACAACTCTGTGCCATATATGAGTATAGTACCAGAACTTTACTTTAGCTAGATCTAGATAGACTTCGATGTATAGTAGTAGAATCGTCGTGTTGTGTACTAATGTGGTTGTTGTGATCGTGAGTGCTATTTTTCTCCCCCTTTTCGTGCAGTTAACCGAAGATATGAGCAAGTGTGCGAGCACTGTTGATGGAGAGAGAGAGAGAGAGAGAGAGAGAGAGAGAGAGAGAGAGAGGGGCACAGACCAGAGTGCACGCCTGTACGTACGTGTCCGCTCATTGGGCTGCATGCGGCTCAGCCTTTAACTTAGAGCCGCAGACCCTGAGCCCGATTGAATTTTGTTTTAAAGCTGTGCTAGCGCTCGCTACACTTCGCTACAACATGCAGATGCAGCATGCAGGCACGGGAGTAAATTTTACGTGCACGCGCACTGCCTACTAGTACTACTTTGACCTGCCAGCGTGCGTGAGCGCGGCTTTTACTTACCTTTTGCAGTCACTTTATGTTTACCTTTTGTCTTGATGATACTAGCCATTTTTTTGCTGTGTTGCTCCTCTCCAAATTTTCAAGAGATGTAGTAGTTTATGAGTTATAAGCACTAGTTTTTTGTTTCTCTCTTTTTTTTTTGCGGAAGTAGTTTTTTGTTTCTCTAATCTGTCAAAAATATTTGTGCTTCTAGCTGTGCAGGGAAGACAAAAAAGAAACATGTGGTTCTTTCGTTTTTCCAACAATCTTGTTGTATCATTCATATCACACACACACAAAAAAAAAAGTTAGAAAACTTTACCAACCGGGCTGGGCCAAGGATTACTTCCTCAAAACAAAAAAGGCCCAAACTCATCCTTCGAAGACTTCCGTGATGTGCTAGAAGTGATGCTCCCTCATGTCAGGGAAGCTCAATGAAATTCCGCGGGCAGCTTTTAGCCTGAAATGCACACAGTAGAAGTTTGATGCGACCAGTAGGTGGTCCATTAGTCGTGTTGACATGAAGTCTTGTCTTATTAGGAGTGGTGAAGAATGGAATTGGAACTATTAAGATATCATCAAGGCAAAACAAGGCCACAGAGAGCGTCGAAGCCAAGATTATAGGCGAGTGCAGAGAACAGAAAAAAAAAAGGGGGGGGAAGCCTACTTGGTACAAGCTCGAAACTCAAATTTCGTATGCAATGTTCTCACAAAACCAGTCAATATGAAGTCCAGGTCCCACTCTTGTGATCTCTAAACTTTAGAGCTAATTGTTTGTCCAATACGTTTTCTATATAATTATAAGTGCAGAAATAGGTTTGACTTCTTGGCAACTGCATTTTTGCGTGGGACGAGCACATCAAAGAGGACATCTCAGTGGTGATTGCTCCAAAGCTGCTAGGTGAGGAATAAGGCCGTCAACTTCGATCTGAAAAGTGCTTCCATGAAAAGGAGAATGCATAACTCTGAAGCTTCGCCTCCACAAGAATCCAAATGATCTGATATTCATCTTCAGCAAGAAGCATGGGATATATGTCCAGATCAATAATGGAGTTTTTTTGTTTACATCTATCATGCTGTTGCATTGCTGAAACAAAACCTCCCTGAGTAAATGCCTCAAAGATGTAAGCTCAAACCTCCTCCACATCACTCTTTATCACCCTGATCACCTGTGTACCACACAAGAATGAAATGTCAAAAGATTTGAACGGTGATGCAAATGAGAGCAATATCCATGAAAGCAGGCCCAAATTAGCACACACTCTTTAAGTCGGTTTGAGTCAGCAACAAAATGCTAGTTCGCAACATTCAGCTCTTGTGATACTTACCTAGCACCTGAATTGAAGAATATATAGCCTCTCGTTGCTCTAGATTAAGATGAATTCTGATTAACAAAGTTCTAGAAGTAACAGAAACATGTCTTTACTTCTAACATTTCTTTATCTTGAAATTTCCATGGAAGCAGTTTTGTCGTACCAATAAAGACGTTTATCGATTTGAATTATTACAAAGTACCACAAGTAACTCACTTCCATAAAACCGTCACGGACGCACACTTGCCTACCTCTCATATACACTATTAGACTTTGGACAAGTTTTCCAAGAAAAGCGACTGGAGTGTGGACTAGGTATCAAAGTTCCATAGCTGTAAGTAGCATCTTGTGGGGACTTGCAACATGGCCTGGTGTAACCGTGTAAGGTATTATGAACGAAAGCATTTGCTCTTGATAAATCAAACTGATTTACTAACAAATCCAGGAAAGTTAGATGTTTCATCACAGAAGTCTCTCGGGCAAGCTCAGCTTCTCGAGGAGGCCTGATGCATAATGCATACCAGGCTTGTCACTCACAAAATTCAGTGGCCACGAACAGAGTAGGTAGCACCAACGGAGCCTGCACCTAAATTTCAACAAAATACCAACTACTGCGACGCACGAGCTTTGCCTTGGGGTCAATGAAGCAACCTTCGCACTACCACAATATCTCCCGCAGGCAAAACAACAAGCATATTTGGTGCGCCGCCGTTGCCAACGCCTCCCGTCCGGCGATGACCAAGGCCACATACGAATCGGCGATACCACCCGACGAGTAACAATTAACGAGTTGGGCAACAGGATTCGATAATGGAATTGGAGAGAACAGTTGAGTTACTTAGAGGGCGGGACGGACGTAACTCGCAAGAGGGACGAAATGTGACGAGGAGCAGGAGCAGATGAACAGAGATTGATTGACTCACCCCAATCCCGTCCAATCTGCAGAATATAGCCTATTCCATCTCCATCCCGCTCGGGTTG
Organism: Oropetium thomaeum; assembly: GCA_001182835.1. Taxonomy (NCBI): domain Eukaryota; kingdom Viridiplantae; phylum Streptophyta; class Magnoliopsida; order Poales; family Poaceae; genus Oropetium; species Oropetium thomaeum. The sequence continues at coordinate 131,478 of LFJQ01000132.1, read as the reverse complement.
CGCCTTGGCCATACATTGGCACAACGGTTGTTCATCACGCCCTCAGCAGCGGCGCGCCGCCGCAGTCACGACGCGCTCTCTCCGTAGGAACTAAGCCAGGTGCTGGGAGGAGCCCTCTGGAATCTGGATCATCGTGTGAACATGATGTCGGCGATCACGCACAGCGACGTGGAGAGCAGAGATCGACGGCGGCGGCGGCGACGTCGCCCCTCGCCGGCTCGGCTTGGAGTATTTGCAATCGGCACCTTGGTTCGGAATAACCAGGATTGCAGAAACCCTCGCGATCCGTCTATTTTCATTTAGCTCCCTACTGTGGATCGCGGATAATAGTCGTGAACTCGTGATCCAACTATTTTCATATAACCTCTTAATGTTCCCAAACTAATTACATTGTCGTCCCTGATACGGGCGGTGGGTTTTTCCCGTCGCGTCGCGGCCTCCCGCTCGTCCCGCTCGCTCGCCGCCGGCACCGACGGAGCCGAGAAGTCCCTTTCCTCCCGTCCCCGCTCGTATAAGGGTCGGACGCGATTCGCTTCTATCTGAGCCGCAGGCTCGAGCTCGCCAACCAGGGATCATGGCGGCTCAATCCGGATCAGTGCCTCCTCCGCGATCGAGCTTGCTACGAACGGTGCACTGCACCTAGCTATCAACCTACCCATGAACGGAGTACTGGCGAAGTAGTAAGACATTCTTCATCGATTCTGTTGAACTTCTGTTTGAGGAAATTTCCCCTGCTTCCGTTCACCCTGATGTCATCTGTTCATGGCACCTCAGTTGCAGACCAGCAGTGGCAATAAAACGGATGAGGTCAATGTTGCTGCAGCTGCAATAACACGGCAGAAGCAAACGAGATCGATCCTCAGTGTCCTCTTAACCCTTGATCTTCTTGTCAGCAGGTGCATGTACTACAACTTATTATGTGTACCTTGTTGTCATGTCCATCTCATGGGCAATGAAGTTCATAAAAAGCAGGTTCCAGTGAAGTAAAAACGGTGCTTCATCGAAACGCTGTATATGTTGCATTTAGTTCACTCTAATCTGCCTAATTTCTGAACATTCTAATCTTGCAATGTGTACCCAGCACCTGAACTGAAATTTAGATTATATTCTTCGACAAATTTTTTTGCTGCAGGTAGCCAGTCACCATACTGCAGGTCGGTAAACAAGCAGGTGTTCTTAGCACGGCATCTTCATGGATATACTCTATCAGACATAATAGCTGGAACATGTACAAATCTCCTGTGTTCCTTTCACAATGAGTAAAGCGCATCCAATAATTCATTTATTCCATCACAAGAACTGAAGAAGACAGATACGGGTGCTGTTCAGGCTGGATGTGCAGGAAGAGATTAGGCTTCTTGGCTACTGCATTTTGGTGAGACGAGCACATCAATGGGGCAACTTAGTGGATAGTGCCCCCAGACATTAGAAAAGTGTATTAATTAGGGTCATCAACTTCGAATTGTCTAGTGATCGATTTCAGTTTTGTCAATGTCGTTTGATCAGTTCCATGACAGCAACTAAAGTAATGATCAGCTCCATGAATATATCATAAATCACTGTAGCAATGGAACAACAAGTCTATTTCTTTTTTTCTTTTTTTTTGGAGAGAAAAACCTACAGCTAATTAATTGCATCATAAGAATTCAAGAAAAAAGAGAGAAAGAGTGTTGCTCACAAAGAGACAATGAAAACCATAATGTTTCACACAAACAGAATACTACTATTGCTCACAAGGAACATCGTCTCATTTTCAAAGGAAATATAATGCTCATATGTCATAGATACAGCATTATAGGTGACACAAAATAAAACTAACATCATGGACAAACCTGAGCAACTATAAATTGGTCCTAATAATACTCAACATGCAGCCCACAATTACAGGAATGAAATAATGACGACGCGCTGTGCTCTGGCTACCTAGAATCCTTTATGGTACATCTCCATGGTATTGGACATGGTGATGACGTGCCGGCTTGAGAAGTCAGCATACAAAACCTCAATGATACATGGCGATCCGTGTTTGTATCTCAGTTACTTCTCCTACAAGCAGCTCCACTACTTCTCCACCTCCTATCAACATTCAGTCAGTTTGCCTTCACATCATCAACAGTTCAACACCAATGTTTCATACGTTTTTATTGGACGAGCTGCTCTCTTGTCCACGCTATATGGGTGCACTACCTTTCCTCTCCCCACACCAATCTCTGGCTTAGTGCCTCCCCACATTTCTTTGGCTCTAAACAAGGCGCTGCCCTGATTCTCACTGGCATGATGTTCTCCAAAATATTGTCAGAAATGGAAACTGTTCGATTTGACTACGAGCCTGCTCAAATTGCATACTGCCAGCTGATATTGTGTGCTTGCCTTCCGGTTACATTATTATCCTGTGATTTCCATATAGATGTGTGAGATCAACTATTGTGATATTGTTCAGATTACCTATACCTTGCATCAATAGACTTCTGATTGTGTATGAATGACAGTCTATTTCTCAAGCTTTTCATAGCTTTTGCCTCTTGCTGCAATTTTGTAACTCTCCTTTCCAGACAATTATCTCCTCCAATGCTGAATGCATCAAAGAAAATCACAAGTTAACAACTTCCTAAAGCTTCACATCAAAGAATCACAACTCATACCAAAGGAGGGAAACTCTTGGAGGACAGACATAAATAGGCTATAGTTTCTATCGAGTTAGATGGGTAAGGAGTAATAAACTTCTTTAAGTTATAGAAACATCTCTTTACTTTTTATGTTTCTTTATCTTAAAATTTCCATGGAAGCAGTTCTCATCGTAACAAAGATGTTTGGCAATTTGAATGATTGCCATGTATCACGAGTAACTCGCTTCCATAAAACCGTCGACTGTGCAAATTATCTAGGAAAAAGGGAATCATGAAGCACTACTGGAACGATGACTACATATCAGAATTTTCATGAACATCTTTTGAGGACTCGCCACAGAGGCATGCCGTAAGGTGTTATAAAAAAAAAAGTATTTGCTCTTGAAGGGTCCTCTGCCATGCATATGCATGATATTTGATTTACCAGGCTTTCCATCTCCACAAAATTCAGTGGCCACGAACAGTGATGGTAGCAGCAACGGCGCCTGCACCAAAACTTCACAAAACACAAAGTACTAACTACTGCAACACATGAGCTTGTTTGGGGTCAAGGGAACGATAATCGAAGTACCACCAGACTACATTTGGTCAGCAGTATCCCTTGCAGACAAATCAACAGACACACTTTGTGCGCCATTGGCAATGCCGGCAAGGCAGCAAGAACCAAGGCCACACACAAATCGGCGACACTACCCAACGAGTAACAAGGAACGAGTTGTGTATAATAGGCCATCATAATCGAATTGGACAGAGTAGTTGAGTTACTTCGAGGGGTGGGATGGGCATAAGTCCATGACTCGCAGGAGGAATGCGATGCGATGATTAGCAGATGATCAGAGATTGATTGACTCACCACTATAATCCAATCCACTCTGCAATGGTAGCTAGCGAGGTGCAGAAGCCAGCCTACTCCACCGCCATCCCCGTCGGCCAGCCGTTGGCAAAATTGGTCGCGCGCTCGGCGAGCCGCCGTAAGCCGCGAGGTGTAGGAACTAGCTAGGACTCTGCGCCGTGTTCTGGGAGGAGCCCTCGGCGACCACGACACGCACGGGGACGCCGCGAGCGGAAATCGGGAGCGGCGGCGCGACCGTGCCGGCGGTGGCGGCGTGCGATGTCGCCTGCCGGAAATATTGAAGAAAGTCCCCTACATTGGATCGCGAGTAATAGTCGCGATCCGACTATTTGCTGTTAGCCCCCTATTTTGGTCGCGATTAATAATCGCGATCCAACTATTTTATATAGCCCCTTAATGTCCCAAAAGTATTTACGTCTCCGTCCCTGAATACGGACGGGTGGGTTTTCCCCGTCGCGTCGCGGCCTCCCGCTCGCAGGCCGCCGGCGCCGCCCTCCCCGACGGAGGCGAGAAGTCCCTTTCGTCCCGTCCCCGCTCGTATAAATGCCTCAGTATGCATCCGGAGGCTAAGGGCCGGACGCGATTCGCTTCCATCTGAGCCGCAAGCTCGAGCTCGCGCACCAGGGATCATGGCGGCTCGATCCGGATCGGTGCCTCCTCCGTGACTGCCTGATTGGGACCAAGACCGATCTTCCTACGCTATCGACCCACCCATGAACAAGCTGGTGAAGTAAGACATTCTTCACTGATTCTTTTGAACTTTTGTCTGAAGAAATTCCCCTGCTTCCGATGTCCTCTGTTCATGGCAATAACACGGATGAGGTCAATTTTGCTGCAGCTGCAACACAGCAGAAGCAAACAAAATCGATATTCAGTGTCCTATTAACTCCTGATCTTCTTGCCAGCATCTGCATATACAACTTTTGCACTTTATTTTGTGTATCTTGTTGTCATCTCCATCTCAGATCAGATGCTGTGAAGGTCAGGAAAGCAGCTTCAGTGAAGCAAACAAGCGCTTCATCGAGATCTTGTGTCTGTTGCATTTAGTTCAGGCTAATCTGCCTAATTCTGAGCATTCGGATCTTGTTATGCATACCCAGCACCTGAACTGAAAGTTTGATTATATAGTACTTTGACACATTCTTTATCTGCAGGTAGCCAGTCACTGTACTTGAGGTCAACATGGAGGTGTTCTTACAACTGCATGGATACATCAGAATTCATACATAATAGCTCTAACATAACATGGTACCTACCTGCAATTCTTCTCTGTTTCTTTCAGAATTATTTTAACATAACCAATGATTCATTGTCGCATTACAAGAACTGAACACGAGAGAATACCGGTGCAGGCTGGATATGTGCAGGGAGAGTTTCACTCAGCTTCTTGGCTACTGCATTTTGGTGAGACTAGCACATCAACAGAGCAACTCAGTGGATGAGTGGCCCGAACCTTTACAGCTTGTGTTTTGAGTAATGGTATGGAGACATTACAAAAGTGAATTGATTAAGGTCGTCAACTTCCAATTTGCCTAGTGTTCGATTTCAGAGTTGTCAATTTCGTTTGATCGGTTCCACGACAGCAACTAAAGTAACTGTTCTTCTAACAAAAGTTCCCTACATATCGCTGAAGTGATAATAAATTTGCTATGCTGTTATGGTATTGTGAAAATTGAATGTAGTTTTGGAGGAAAGAAAAAAGACACTAGCCAAACTCATCACGTGCTTTGTGTGAAACAAGGCAAAAATTTTGCTCTTGAATTATCTGAACAGAGTTCTTTCGAGGCCCAGTTATCATCACATAGACACATAGTGCATCGTGGCAACATATATAGTTGAATAGCTGAAAGTTACCCGCCACCAGCAACCGATTCAACGATTTAAGCTCACACCTCCGCCACACATCACCCACTTGTCGTGTGCTGGGAAAGGATGAAACTGTCAGTGATGCAATGTAACGACAGGAAAGGAAGCTACAGCCCACAGCTGCTGCTACGGAAACTGCCGGCCTGGTGCAGCTGATGAGCATCGGCCGACGACGATATGCGTTCACCGAATACCACTTGAAAAATTCAGGTCAGTGGATTTGGTGAGACGTTTACGTTTCGATTATTTGCGGGTGAAAAAGTAACGGCTTCCTAATCACAAGCTAACAGCTGATTTTATACTAGTTAACTCGTGTTGCTGCCGGCCGGCCGGGCCTCTTTTTATATCATCATCCGTGAGGCTCACTTGTTGCTCGAGGTAGCAGGTAGCTGAGCTTGCTCTCTTGCTCTCCTCTGCGTTTCTGCTTCGCAGTAATAATAATGGAAGGCCTCATACCGTTGGTGTACAGAGCCATAGTGGAGTACCGGCAGGCGAGGCAGCATCAGGTCGGGGTCGGGGTCGGAGTCGTCGGAGGCATCGTGTTCGGCGACCAGCCGTCTCGTGCGCCGGCGCTCTTCTGCGACGACCCCGTCTGGTACGCCGCTTCCCCGTCGCCGGGTGCGTCGCCGCCGGCGGCGAGGGCCAGCCTGGTGTCGCCCCTCCTCCGCTCGGCGTCGCGTCGCCGTGTCGCTGGGTAGTCGACGTCGTGAGCTCGACTGGTTTTCGTGTGGAGGCAGTGTGAAGCATTGTGGTGTTGTATTATACTGATATGGTATTGGTTACTGTTAGTCAGTTTGAGAAAGCACATGAATGTCAGGGGAAATTCTCTGAAATTCATGCGGGATCTTCAGCATGTATACACATATGGCTATAGCATACTGTGGGTGAAATAAGGGCATGATCAGAGGGGGGGTCAAAAGAAGGCAGGCACCTCAACTGAGAAGGGGAAAGCTCCAGCAGGATGCCCAGCTAATAACCGTTCTGTGCTGCTGCTGTTCTAAGCGGCCATGCGTGCGTGTTGTGTATGCTAGCTGGAAGTAGTTCCAGCACTAGACAGTACTGCTAGTCGTGTGGAAGCTGGGTACATAAAAGCCAATGATATGATATTGTGTACTAAACCGAAGTACTCTTAATAAATATACATGCAGCTCTTCTTATACTTATGGAGTTTAATTTCTAGTCCAAGGTTTTCATAAAAAAAAATATTCAATAAATTTTTACTACTTGGTTTAGTTTAGTTGTTACGGTTTTACTGTAAGTCTTTAATTATGTCGTCTTGTATTTTTCAACTAAAATATTTACTTATCATTTTTGGAATACTTGCAAGGATTTTAGACAGGCTTGTAGTACGTGTAATATTTGCAATAATAAAAGAATCATTTTACTGTAGAGACTCCCGTACATTCCGCCCATATCATCCTATACTCGTAAACGGGTCGTCAGGATCGATCAGCGCACGCAAGCCCACATCCTGTACTCGTAAACGGGCGATTAGGAAGGAGGTCGGGGGGTGGTCGGTACTGATCAAGGCCCACGTATCGAAGGCCCGTACATCGACGGACCATGTTCCCCAGCCGGCATGCGAGATGCGACCCGACAGCTCGACCAGGGTATTCCGTGCTGTACCTAGCTAGCCTTTTCGAGGTTCGAGCCAGCAGTAGCACTGGAGACGGTAGCCCGACAGGCTCGATCACTACTGGATCAGGACCATGCACTATACTATACTACCGTTTCTTCTGTACGTACTAGGCGTTTTCGGTTTTATAGAAAGTTTTTATTTAATTTTGTTCATGGACGACAAAACTCGATCGTTACTACGAACCAACCTAGGATCTGCACGTACGCCACCCCTATATATCTTGGAATTCATCAAAAGGGTTTGTAAAATCACACCTCGATTGTGACTATATGGACGAACGTGTGAACTACTCATGGCAGCTGCGTTCTCATCCACGCCACGACCAAGCCAAGCTAATAAAGCATATAATGCCGAGCAAGGTTCACGTTATCGTTTTTATAAAGAAAACTAAAATCAGAAAAATTAAATCAGGCCACTGGAAAAACCAAACAAAATCCTATTTTTTAGTAAACTGACACGAAAATCAATCACAAAAAATTGGCTCGATCGTAACGGTAAACCGGTCGTTCAATGTAACCGGACTATCTGTCTTTTTTCGAAAACCATGAACCAAAAAAGTTTTGATCGGTTTTGTAAACCTTGACGCCGAGAGCTAGCGACGTTGATGCTGATGTGGCAAGTGGCACTGCCCATCTCTCTCTCTGTTAAGCTGAACTGCCAAGTCTAGTAACCAGTAACATGGACTCATCGACGTCATGAGGCAGTGCGTCGATATCTTGTGAGAAAGAGACGCCTAACCATCTCTTTTTTTTTTTCTGATGGTTGATTCGATCAAAAACTTTGACCATTCATCTTATTTAAAAAAATAATTTAAATATATAAAATAAAAAGATACGATTAAAAACCTTTAAGTAATAAATTAAATTTAAATAAAACATTTAATATTTTTATATTTTTTTAAATAAAATAAATAATCAAAATTATTGGTCAAAGTCAATGATGATAAAAAAAAAGATGAATGAGTAAGTAGCTAGCATGCCACCATATATATATATATATATATATATATATATATATATATTATATATATATATATATATATATATATATATATATGGATGCCGGCCATGCCGTTCGCTGGTAAGTACTACACTAGTAGGTGCTTGAGAAATCTGATCTGATGAGGCGCGCGGTTGTCGAGCGCATGAACCACTCACTTCGGAGCCGACACATTCTGTCCTCCGCATGCGTGGCTGCAGATCAGTGCCACCGTATCTTGGTTCCAAGTGATCCAAAAGCGCTGTCAGCAGTGCCATATATAGCCAGCCATTACTACTATTGATACGTACTACAATTTTTGTTTAAAATAAACAAATTTCTTTTTTCATAGCAAAACAAAACTTTTTGGCTCAAAATAAAACCCTTTTTTGACATGCTCTAAAATTTTTCCGAAATTTGTTTTGACCATATATGTACGTAGTGATTACCAAGTGATGAACACATTTTTGGTTAATAGCAAATGTTTCAGTGTTGTTCCACTTTTAAATTTAAAACTGATGAACTTACTATAAAGCAAAGCGTTCAGATCCAAAATTAGCATACACGTTATGCATGGTGATAGTAACCGAGTTTAAAACTGACAGCGCCCAAGGGGAAAGAGCGGTTTTGCGGTGAGCGGTAAGGAATTTCTTCGCTATCTTTCAATCAGACACAATAATACACATTTCTCTAAGAGCTCATTTGACTCCCTTCATTTGGTGGAATTGAAATCTATGTAATAAATTAGCCTATTTGACTTAAAATTTAACTTTCCATCACTTTTTAAAGATCACTTTTAAAGCTATCTCAAATTTATAGGGTGAAAGGTAGAAAATAGATTCTATATATCACCATACTATATTTGTACTCTCCAACTTCATTTCATTCCATTCCAAATATATAGCTAGCTCAAATTATAAATGTAGCTAAATACAATGAATTTAATTCTAACATCCAAATGTATCCTAAAAAAAAACTATGGGAGTATGCAAATTCATGCATCACCAACAACCGGGCATCATGTCTGCCGACGTACGCTTTCCCATCACACAATTTTGTTTTCTAGGATTATCCACTCCAATGATACATATGGATAGATTCAGCCAACCATTTATTTCTCTGTATTTTTTTGTTTCGTTTCACGAGCAAGAGGCGTCCAAGCGTCAAACACACACAGCCCGGTGGTGTTCCTCTATGATCCATCAACCAACAGCGACCACATCTGGGGAAGGTCGGTACTGACTCCATAATGCATTTAAAAAACCCATGGAATCTATCATTCATGTCGTCTCTAGTTTGTTTAATAATCTATCCCGCGCGCTGTTTGCATACGAATACAGTATATATTAGTTATGCCTACGCGTGCATGCATCTGATTAATATTCAGCTGGGGAGTAGCTTTCTGCAGCACGCAGCAAGTATTACTCTCCACGAACTGTTAAACAACTAACCCTTTAGGATGTGGCTTAATTAACTGCCTCAACGAGACAACGATGAGATCAGCTGCACTGTTACTAAATTTCGATCCTTTCTCATCACCTATTTGACAAGTCAACGTAGTACAGGAATTGAAAAAAAGGCTCATCTAGTCTAGTAGACGATTTCTTCCAAACCATGTTGCAGCCTAGCTAGCTAGAAAGACTTTCCATGCCCCTATGACGCTATGAACAGTACTGAGTATATACTAGTTCCTTACTGTGCATGGAATATTCAGCATGATCCTTTCGGTTACACTGTGTGTTTCAAAGCTGATGTCGCCTCAACATGCGCGTGTTAATTGCCGTACATGGTGATGCGTACTACCGTTTTTTGACGGATAGGTTTCTCTACTTGTCGTGTCGTCACGTACTGTCCAGAGTCATCCCTGTTACGTAATAGTATTACCTAACTACGAAGTTGGATCATCAATAATGTTATTGTATTACGAATTACTTGTGATGTAAATGATTTGGATTGGAATATTAACATAAATAATTCTCTAATTTTCAGAGTAATGCACATCAATAACGATGTCTCTTCAGAATGCTAATTTCAACATGAATGCACATCACAATCCAATCTAGAAATAGTAAAGGGGTATTCACACTAAAAGTATTTAGTGAATTAGATACAGAAGGAGCATTTGACGAATTAATAAACAAGGGCACGGTCATCACTTTTGCTGCTGGTGAAGAAACTGAAGATATGGATTCCACTAAACATAACTTTATGTCCTTTCAGAACTATCATATCTTCGTACCCCCCCCACTTATTCTTCATCTTTGATTTCTTATAGACCGACAAAAACAAGACATTGAAGTTATGAAATGTGTGTTTTGTTGTGGAGTCACGAGCCAGCCAAGAGCCATCTCTCAGAGATCAACCTTGATTTCGATGGATTGGTGGGTGTGTCATGTTCCCGTTTGAGGAGGATGATCGATACACCCTAGATCTTCCGGTCACTTGCCGTCGTGTTAGCGGTTCTTGTTCACACGTTGTGGTGTTGCTTTTGTAGTTCTCATATCCAAAAAGAAAAAAGATGTTGCATCTCTGTAGAAACTTGAGAATGCGTAAAAGTAAATAGAATAATGTCGCTTCCATATTTCCACTTTTTGGGAAATTATTATTTCATCCCAGTTCTCTTATACTTTGCTTCTATATATTTCTACTCTCTCTACGTACCAATGTATTTCTTTGACATATATATTTGTGTTATTGTGCATCTTCTTAATGAAGCATGTAGGAGCCGACCGTAAAGGACGCCCCACACCATGACAGTCGTCTTTTGTGCTATGTCAGCTAATTGTGATAGATTGCAGCATGAACAATTCCTTCATATTGACATTGGAAAAAAAAAACCAAAACCCCTGATTCATCACTAAAAAACCTGTATGTCTTCAGTGTCATTGGTTTAAATTTTAATCCCTGTTGCATGACACTGAAGATATGGTATGTAAAGGATTAAAAGTCTCTAGTACTTCATAAACCCATAAGTGACACCATAAATGTCATGCGAGGGATTCAAATTTAAAACTGATGCATGTCATTCAAGGGACGAGAGAGATTGAAGTTTATGCCAATGGATAGGAGAACTTGTGACATTTGTAGTACATCACTGAGATAAGTTTTGCTGACACATTATCCAATTATTTGTATGATTTAATTTGGACCCACCTGATAAATTCATATACAGCAAAACATACAAACCCGCCATGTAATCTACTCGTAAAAAAAAAAAAAGGAATATTTGGATGGGTTGCGTTGTGTGCGCCACAAAGAATTGATACGAAAGGTACCTGCGCTTTTGGTCTCATTAATCGCTGCTAATGACCTCTATTATCTTTTTAATTAGTATAAGCAGCTCCTATCCTAGGACTAATTAATCGGGCATTGTTAAAGAAGATGGCGGTGCGCGTGGACTTGACTACCTGTCACTGTTGCTCCCGTTGTTTTTCACGTTTGATCGGAGGAAGCAGCAGGGAAAGAACTTGCTGTCGAAAAAAACAGAACCTGCTGTGTGGCCGTTAAAGTCTTGCACGTTCAAGGACCAGCACCCAGCAGACAGCTGTCATGTTTGAATTTTTAAAAAAAGTGTCTAAATCTGTGCTTGATGATTTTGTGTCGAACAAATAGTATACAATAACAGAGTCTGTCTCTCTGTCGATCTCAAGGTGGTATAAATTAAGTTTAGTAAACATAAATTAATTACACGCGGCATGTACGCAACATTATTATTATCACTAGTTTAATTAGTTATTATCCTGTGAGATGCATTTCGTATGTTCTTCATTTTGAGTAGTGATAAGAATTGCCCTGCAAAAGTTAGTGATAAGAATATCCAAGGTGGTAGCTGGACTAGACAAGGAATAGAGCCATAGAGGGACCTGATCATAATATAGTAAATGATCTACACGCTTATACGGTATACTGTACTAATATTCGTGAATTCTTTCTGCCATTCCGATGGTTAATATATACTCCTACTACATTTCAATATTTGGGTCGTCAGCATTATTGAATACAGTAATTTATATACCTTGAGATGAGATCTGATGGGGAAGCGTGCGTGGCTAAGAGAGCGGTGCTGGATGATGATCTGCAATGATCGATGGCCAGCAAGGTTTTGAAAACCGTTAAAAACTATTCGGTTTTTACAGTTTTCATTCAAACTGTTCTGACTCGATATTTCAAACTAAATGGTTTTTTCTAAAAATTGTAATTATATATTATAAAAAATAGTTTTTACTCAATTTTATGATAAATCGTTTTATTTTTATATAATCAATTTTTATGATTTGAACGATTTTTAAAATCTTGACGTGCACGTCGCGCATCGTGGCACACACCCCGTATGCATGCATGCGACAAGCATCCACGTGTCGTGGTTCGCATCTCTCGATCAGTCCCAGACGGAGGTCCTGACCGTTGACTCTCGATTATGAACATGGCCCACACACACTACTGTAATCTTAGGTGGTGTTTGGCATTTTAGCCGCGACGCTAAAGTTTTAGCGCTAAACTTTAGCCTTCGGCGTTTGGCACGATTTGCATCGCGCGGTCGCGGTCGCACCGCGGGGGGGGGGGGGGGGGGGGCCGTCTGCCCACACCGCCGGCGGGGGGCCTCCCGCCGCTCGGGAGGAGGGAGGGGGGGGGCGTCGGCGGGGTGCCCCGGGGGCAGGGGCGGCCAAGTCGGCCCGCACCGCCGCGGCGGCCGGCGGGGGGGGGGGGGGGACCCAAGATCGCGCTCCTCGGCCGGGGGCTGTTCCGGATCCGCCGGGGGGCCGGCGGTTCGCTCCGCCGGTGCGGGCGGCCCGCGGCGGGGGGGGGGGGGTCCCAGTCGCGCTCGTCGGGCGAGGGGAGGGGGGGGGGGCAGCGCGGCGACGGTCGCTCGGTCGGGCGGGGCGCGTTGGGCGAGGGGAGGGCGGCTCGCTCCGCCGACGCGGGTGGCCCGGCGGGGGGGGGGGGTGGGGGGGGAGGGTGGTTCCAGTCGCGCTCGTCGGGCAGGGAGGGGGAAGGGGGGGGGGGCCGGGTCGGGTGGTGGTGGGGGTGCCGCGCTCGCCGGGGCGGTGGGAGGCAAATGGGGTAAAACTTTTAGCCCATTTGCACTCTTCCGTTTGGAGAATTTGCTGCACATGGGCTAAAAATTTTACACATTTGCCCTTTTTGCGGGTGAACCAAACACTCCCTTAATTAGAGCAAACTAGTAGTACATGGTGATCTTTTACTGTAGATATAATAGTATGGATTAAGTAGTACTACTCATACACAGGTAGCCGAAATTTTGATTTGAATTTTTTTTTTAAAAAAAAACGCGGCACATGCAAACGAGTGCAAAAACAGAATAGCACAAATAGATTTCTGTGTAACCAAACAATTAGCACCGCCACCGGCAACCATGCCGTAGCAGCAGACAGGGCTAGTTTACCGAGTTAATTAGGCTATAGTTCTGAGTAGATAATGTACCAAAATACGCTAATACGCGTGGCGCCATTATGCAAAGACAAGTGGAAGTTCGTATGTCATTGTGTATACTACTACATCATAAGTATATATCATCCAAAAGTTAAATTTATACTAATTGGTCTCTGAGACTTTGAATAGACCGCATGTAGGAATCAATCAGCATATAGGTCACTATATATATGGACAAGCAGCCACTTGTCGCTGCCATGATCGATCTAATATATGAAAAATTAATCGGAACAATAATTCTAATTTAAAAATAAATTACAATTGTTATAGTTTACTGCGTGTACAGTGTGCTACAGAAAACAAACAAAAGGTGTCCTCTTATTTGGAGATCGAAATCATCGAAGAACATTGTCACAGATAGGGAAAGAGAGGACATTTAAAGACAACAACCTCACATGCATGCTGTAGATTCGCCATGCATATTGGCTGGTTCCAATTCATCGACCTATCAGTCTACCAAAAAGATGTGAATCGTACATTCGAACTGCTTCCTGATTGATAACAATGGTATATATGCCAATTCAATATCAATGGTTAAAGAAATTCTATTATATTGTATTAGACTTCTAAATGAAACTCGTTATATTGATGCTTAGCATGTACGACAGTAATCTACCAGTAGCGCTTACGAATAATTGGAGATACATTGTATTCGTAGACAAAAGAAGTCCTCAGGAGACATTGAGTGATTCCACTGAATTTCAAAGAACCGATGGAGATATTGTACGGTGGTAGGGATCTCATATTTAAAAATAAGTTGAAAAATGGAGTATGGCCAGTATGAGTAATGGACGAATGGACATTCGGGGGGAAATACAGGCTGGATATATAGGTAGTGCGTAAGTGTCATGAAATGGTTTTAGGGATTGATCATATCATTGGTCTATGTACAGTAACCAACTTTGTACAGTGCAATTATTGTTTTTGAAATGAAATTACATTAGTTATGACTCATTTGTTTGACTTCTTTATGCTAAAAGAAAATCTAATGATTAATATCATTTTGGTAGTTTTCCATGAATCGATCAAAGGGACGAACATACTTGATCGAAAATAAAATCAAACAAATCGATTGCATTAAGTGAAGCGTTTGCCATGGAGCCGGGGAGTACCAACAGACAAATTCGTTTTCGGCAACAATCTTCTCACACGAACATCAATAGCATGACAATCATTTATGCTCATTTGTCAAGAAACCAACAAACTCGTATCATTATCGTCAAAACTGAGTATTCTCTCCGCTCTCAAATTGTTATCACCATCGACTTTACCAACAACTTTAACCATTTATGTTTCAATAAATCAGTTCAAATGTGCAAGATTGTAAGTTATATTTCGAATACCTCAAATAAAAGTAAAGTATAATAAAATTATTATAGTTGTAAACAAAATCAACAATCAAAGTTGATGTTAAAAATCAACAATATGAACAACTGCTAAAAAAAACTCCCTCTGTCCTTCATTAAACAACATTTTAGCTATCAGCACAGAGATTAAGAAAAAAAATAAAATAGGTACACAAAAAAGGAAGGAGGAAAGAGATGAACATGGAGATGTATTATGAAGAGAGAACGTCAAACATTTGGGGATAAACAGTGGATGCTAAAATTTCATTTAAAAGGGGACGGATAGAAAAGGCAAACGGGAAAGAACTAACCTGGTCAACCATTGTACGACAAAACCTACATTTTGTGTTTTTTTTTTGAGGAAACAAATGTGCAAATGGATGGAGTGGGGTCAGTTTTCTAGTTTTAAAATGGATAATGATCCAAAAATGAATTAGTTTTAAGTGCAGATTAAATTAAACAGAGATGATTGACTCAACTTGTGACTAATATAGATCTTCGCAACCCACCTCATGTTAGTTAGCCGGTCTCATTTCAACACAATTTGCTCATGTATTGAGATTTATTCAATTTTCAGAACATGAATTATTGCCTTATTATCTTAAGTCAAACTACACTATTACACGGACGTACTCGATGACAGATACATAGCTGATATATGTCTCTGCAGTTTATTGCCAATTGGCAGAAGTTACAATTAGTGTACTCACTACTATGCAACTATACCTCCCTACGTACATTGAAACTTTTCAATCAGATGCCGAATTGCTTCTATAAACAGTAACATATGCCAAAAGTTCTGAGCTCATTTTGTATCGTGCTTTTATATTGATATATGCAAGTTGATAGTCTGATAGTTTTGGAAGAAACTATTTTTAAATAATTGATACACTCCTCAATTCTTCCGTTTCCATATAAAAGTCAAAACATGACCCAATTCTTTGTCGTAGAAAAAAGAGGACAAAGTTAATAAGCAAATTGGTTCTTTTTTTTTTTCTCCTAGAATTTATGCAAATTGGTTCTTATAAAGTAAGGAAGTTGAATCTAGAGATAGTATAATGTGTAAAACAAAAGCTCAATAATAAAGGCCTCAATGAAAAGACTTCTTGATTTGGTTGATGGATGTGTAAGGCCGAGTGATGCAAACAGATGATCTGTCATGCAACGTAATATTAGTGATAAATCCTAGTACAGATAGAGCACAAATATTCACAAACTTTGCAAACGAAAAAAAAATCACAAACGTTTGATTTGCCTTTACATGTCGAGGACCATTATCGAACACTTCAATTCAAAATAGATATATGTGTCATGATAAAATAAGTCACTAATATATGAAACCAACTACACATATCACACTACCACAAATAAAGAATATTGGCAATAATGTGGTGTGGAGTTGCCTTCTGAATTGAATAATGGTGTATTATAAAGTACTACCTTTATTTCTTTATTATTAATTTTTTTAGTACAGTATTAAAAGGGTCAATAATTAAAAAAAAAAGATAGTCCTAGACAAAAACAAACCGACCTTTCAAAAGAAAAAAGAAAACCCGCACAAAGCTAGGACAAATGAAAAGATAAGGGAACTAGTCACCGATAAACGTCAAAAACATATCATACGAATACCGAGTGCAATCACGTGGATATACATATATATGTAAATAAACTAAGATGTTACCTAGGCATACGTAACCAAATTTTTACTTTCAAAATACGGTGGGGGCACATTATCTAACATCCCACGGCATAATATAAACAAGGTCTCATTATGAAATGAATCAGATGATTAATTGATCTTTTTTTTTCCTTTCTTTAGAAAGAGTCAGCATGAGGGGCCCGCGCCTCACAATCAATAAATGTTCCGGTTTAAGGATAACACACTCATTGAACGCTGCATTTAGACTTAAGCAAAGCCATCATTACACCCGCCTGCATGTTATGCCAAATTATAAACAATATACAAATATTCCCAGGAAATAATCTAACTGGTAAATCTGCTAGTGCAAATTAACGTCATCGTTTATTTGAATTTAGAAAAGTGCTTTTACTCTTTTTAGAATAAAGAAAATTATTTCCTTTTATTTACTAATATGTCTGTCTGAAAGTAATATGCTTTTTAGTGTTGACACATTTGTAATTTCAAAGGCATAAATTATTATTAGTGATTCAAATATGTTTAGTGGTAAATTGAATTATAATAAAATGTATAAATTTTATCATATTTTTTAAATAAAATGAATAATTAAAAATAATGTCAAATATTATTTTAATATATTATTTAGCAGTTAACTAATACCTTTTCTTTTTTAAATTATTGTTATCGTCAACTTTAACTATTTATTTTATTTAAAAATTAAATTATAATAAAATATTTGATATTAATTATATTTTTTTAATAAAATAAATGATCAAAATTGATGGTAAAAATCAACGGTAATCAATAATTTTTTTAAAAAATATAATACTCCTTCGGTATTATTATTATTATTTGACAAATATATTATTAGCGTTATTTTAGCGGTTAACTGAGAGTGATGATTCGGAGGCGGCGGTAACTGACTGGAAAACCAGAGAAGCCTCGACGAAGACGCCAGCCACGCCACGCCTCTCCCTTCTGCATCGGTCGCCACGACTCACGCGCCGCGACCGACCGCGCGCTCTCTGCTTTCCTCCTCTTCTTCCTCCCTCCCTCACCAGTCACCACCATCTTCCGCGCCCGCCTATACATACCGCCCTCCCCTCACCCGCTCACCTTCCCCCAACCCACCGCCATTAACCGCCTATCTCTGCTAATCGCCCAGGAGCCATCGTCGTCCCATGTCCACAGCTTCCAGTCCAGCACTGACAGAGTCGTGAGACCAGAGCGAGTCCTGATGCGGCAGCGGCAGCAAGGCGAGGAGCACCAGGAGCTGTTTGTGCAGTGGAGGCCCTGCGACACGAAGAGGTCTTAGGCATATCGCCCGATAGGTAGCTGGTAGATTCACTCGTGCAGATCCCGTAAAGGCGCCGCCTTTTTTGGCTCGCCGGCCGGTGGCGTGGAGGTTTGGACCGAAGGAGGAGGGGAAGAAGATGAGCATGACCGTGGGGAGGACGCGTGTGGGGAGGTACGAGCTCGGGCGCACGCTCGGCGAAGGCACCTTCGCCAAGGTCAAGTTCGCCAGGAACGTCGACACCGGAGAGAATGTCGCCATCAAGATCCTCGACAAGGAGAAGGTCCTCAGGCACAAGATGATTGGGCAGGTAATCCAACTCATCCGTCCCCCCGATTCGTTCTTATGGAGTAGTTCTTGTTCATATCCTCTGTTTCTCCCCCGTTCCATTCATATTTTTTATTTCCATGTGTTCCCACCAAGGGGGCAATTCCTGTGGAGACCCTCCAAGGCTGGTCACGTGTTTGTTTACCCCTTCACGACTGCAGAAGTTGATGTTGATTTCGTTTTGCGTTCTTGTGCTTCTTTTTGATCACTCGTTGTTTCTTATTATTATCTGGTTCACGATTCCTTTCAGGGGCACAAGTTGGTGATTTCGTTTTGCGTTCTTGTGCCTCTTGTTGATCACTCGTTGTTCCTTATCTGGTTCTTCACTTATTTTCACCAGATTTTTCATATTGAAAGGGAGGTTTTGTTCGTTTCCTCTGTTTCTGCATCCTAGACTTTCTCGCTAAAGGTTAGCTGTGATTCTTCTATATCGTCAAGTTCTTCCAAACTTAGTGTCTTTTCCAGCTGAGTCGCTGTACTAACCATAGTTACAAAAATAGTAGTACTACTAGTAATAAAAAGGCTAGCAGTAATCGCGTCGTTCTACGATGGCGTTTTGCCACAATGAATTCATGCACACACGGGAGCTAGGGAGATTTGACCGTACTAGCAGGCAGGCAAGCAGGGCAGGTGTGGGCACGGGCTTCCCGTCTCATTCATGTCCGTCGGAACTTGGAACGTTTGCGGTGTGGGGTGTGCTCGTCGTTGTTGGTTGGCTAGGATGGTCAGAATTGCTCTCTTGACTTCGAGGCTAAGCTTCTGATTTTGATGCGCGTGATGTTGCTATTTTACAGATAAAGCGCGAGATCTCGACCATGAAGCTCATCAGGCACCCAAACGTCATTAAGATGCATGAGGTATCTATAACGTTCTCCATGAATTAATTCTTGCCCTCTGCACGAGTGCCCTAAAAAAATGGATCGGAGGCTTGTGCCCTCTGAAAATAGGAAAGCTGAGCAGTATATAATGATCAAGAGTGAATGCTCTTTATAAAGGAAAAGAAAACTTGATTATGTATTTTTTGTTCTAAACAATTTTTATATGGTGCGTAATGAGTTTTACCTTTCGTATTTTGCCTTTATGTCACTATCTGATTCATGTGTCTCCTTTTGTGAAGGTGATGGCCAGCAAGACAAAGATTTACATAGTGATGGAGCTTGTCACTGGTGGTGAACTTTTCGATAAAATTGTGAGTCATGGATCTTTTCATTCGTTTCTGAATTACACTTTCAGCAATGAACATCTTAGTAATTTGCAACGATTTCTTGGCCCAGGCTTCGCGTGGGAGGCTGAAAGAGGACGATGCGAGGAAGTATTTTCAGCAACTGATCAATGCTGTCGATTACTGCCACAGCAGAGGCGTGTACCACCGTGATCTGAAGGTGAATGCTGTTAACTATGTTTGATGATGCTTTCAGTGAATGGCAGCAGGAAACTGTGCTTGATGATGTTTTTGGTTACTTCATTTTCAGCCTGAAAATCTTCTGCTTGATGCTAGTGGCGCTCTCAAAGTGTCGGATTTTGGACTGAGTGCACTTTCTAAACAAGTTCGAGTAAGTAAATCGCATCATATTTATATTCTTGTTGATCCAAAGGTTTGCCATGAAAGTTTGACAGTATCTGTACTAGTTCCATACTATTTTGCTGTTGCTCCTTTTGACAAGGGTAACACAAACCGTTTCAAAGCAGCTGATTATCTTTCCGTATCTTTCTGTCAACTTGCAGGAGGATGGTCTTCTGCACACTACCTGTGGAACCCCCAATTATGTTGCCCCTGAGGTCCTTCGCTGCATCCACATGTGTTAAATTATTGGGCTATGTTCATTTAAGTGATTTTCTTTTTTCTCATGTTACAATACTCTTGGATGTACAGGTTATTAATAATAAAGGTTATGATGGAGCCAAGGCTGATCTTTGGTCATGTGGAGTGATTCTCTTTGTCCTCATGGCAGGGTACCTGCCATTTGAAGATTCGAATCTCATGTCACTTTACAAGAAGGTTAGCACTCTCCTACCATATGACCACAAATTTTTCTTTTCTTTTCTGAGTGGGTAGTTGAAATTTAAACTTTGTTGCAGATCTTTAAGGCAGATTTCAGTTGTCCATCTTGGTTCTCCACAAGTTCAAAGAAGCTTATCAAGAAGATTCTAGATCCTAATCCTAGCACTGTATGTTTGCTGCTCATTGATATCATTTCAGCCTCCCTATTGCATAAGATCCTATTTAGTATGTGATAAATAGCTTATGCTATTTTTATGGCTTGTGCAGAGAATAACTATTGCAGATCTCATTAACAACGAGTGGTTCAAGAAGGGTTATCAGCCTCCTAGGTTTGAGACAGCAGACGTTAATCTAGATGATGTGAACTCCATTTTTAACGAATCTGGTGTAAGTGTTTGCACGATCAGAAGTCATATTACACTTTATAACACACTGTACGGGCATAGTAAAATTTGTTCCTAATGCAGGATCCAGCTCAGCTTGTTGTCGAGAGGCGAGAAGAAAGGCCATCAGTTATGAATGCTTTTGAGTTGATTTCCACATCTCAGGGCCTCAATCTTGGCACACTCTTTGAGAAGCAAATGGTATGGCTATGTTTTTTGGTTATTGTGAACTCAAGATGTAAATAAAGCAACAAAAGCGAACTATGATAGCTTTACCTAAGTGAATGCCCCTGATGATTTGCTAGGGTTCTGTTAAGAGGGAAACAAGATTTGCGTCAAGGCTTCCTGCAAATGAAATATTGTCAAAAATTGAAGCAGCCGCAGGACCCATGGGCTTCAATGTACAGAAGCGCAACTACAAGGTATATAATTAAATAAAATACAAAATTTTCTTTGCATGCTTCCATTGCATTTGAGCACCATTCTGATGACATTGCTGGAATAAATCAGCTGAAGCTGCAAGGGGAAAATCCTGGAAGAAAAGGTCAGCTGGCCATTGCAACGGAGGTACTTTATTATATTTGCCTTTCCATAATTTCTGTTCCTGTTATGGTTGGTGCTTAGACTGAAACAAAGTCACTTGATAACAAAGGTTTTCGAAGTCACGCCTTCGCTGTATATGGTTGAGCTACGAAAGTCGAATGGTGACACCCTCGAGTTTCACAAGGTAAACTACATGATCTTATTCTATAGCCTACAATGCAATGCACACCACTGGAATTAATCCAGCAATGAATACTAGTAAGTAGGTCATCTTGGGATCAAACTGATCTTACCATTTGCTGAACTCATCGTGCAGTTCTACCACAACATCTCAAATGGACTGAAGGACGTGATGTGGAAGCCAGATAGTAGTATCGTCGAAGGTGACGAGACGAAGCTCCGAAGTTCGCCATGATTTGCGTTGAAGTTATAGAAGTAGTAGATAACCAGGCGAAGTGCTGATAAAATGAGAAGCTTGGACGTTTTTTTGAAGTCTTTTATCTGGCTAGAGATGCTTGTAAATCGAATAATGTGTAGGGTCGCTTCATTTAGTTGCAATGCAGAGTAGCTTTTGCCATGTTCCTTGGATCTTAACCTGAACATGCTGTGTCGTTGTGCATGATTTATATTCTCCAAAACATAACAAAACTATTTTTCTATAAAAAATATTTTCCTTGGATCTCATATTTTCTATAAAACATATTTATTGTAAAGCTTGCAAAACTATTTTTTAAAAAGTTAATGCATGATTTATGGTCTCACAATTAAAACCTTATTCAAAATGAATTAAATTTTGAGTATGGATGGGAGTACATGTATACGATCACACTAAAGTGACTAAGTTGACCAAGTGACACTGAGGTTGGTCTAACTTAAATACTGTAGGTCAGAAGATATAGATCATGAAGAGTTATTATTAATAAAATTTAGGAAGAAGTCATTTTCAACTCTCTCAACTATTATCGAAGTTTAATTTACCTACCTCAACTACAAAATCAGGTAGGACAATTCCCTCAACTTCCAAAACCATTTGATTTTTCTCGTTGGATAGCGGTCTTGATGACGTGTTTGCCACGTTGGCATGAATACGCACATATTGTTTAAAGAATTAGTTTAAGATATCTATATTACTTTAAAAATTATGAAATTTTTTGTGATACTTAAACAAGTTATGACGAAATAAAATGATTATTGGACTAGGTTTTGGTTCGTCACTGAATTTTTTTCTTGAAAATCTCTAAGCAAGGTTGATTTTGAGAAAAAGTCAATTACATCACTTTCAAGATGCGTCAAAATTTTAGAAAAAAGTTACAAAATTTACTTTTTTGGGTGATTGTTTTAACCATGAAGTCGTTGACGTGTACTTAGAAATATGTTAAAAGGAAGACATTTCAATTCGTCAAAAGGTATATTTAGGTTCTTCAAGATTCTTAACCTAAGTGCATGCGAAGAACTTCATGGTCGTTAAGATCACTTCAAAACATAACTTTTTAAAAATTTCAGAATTTTTTCACATCTTAAAAGTGGTACAATTGACCGCTTTTTCTCCGAATCAGCCTTGTTCAGAGATTTTTAGTTGTTTTTTTAGAAGCTAAACAAAAACTTGGTCCAATAATGAAAGTTTTTCGCCATACTCTGTTAAGGTATTATAAAAAAAATTAGAGATTTTTAGAGTCATATAAATGACTTGAACCAATTTTTAGAGTAACACATGCATAATCGTGTCAATATGGACAACCATGTCAGCAAAACCGCTTTCCATATCAGCAAACCTGTTCAAAACTGCTAAAAGAGTAAAAACAAACGGCTTTTAAAGTTGAGTGGGTCATTCTATCTGATTTTATAATTAAGAGAAGTAAATTGAACTTTGTTGATAATAGTTGAGAAGGTTAAAAGGACTCTTTTTTTCTAAAATTATAAACATTAGCTTTAGAAGGTCCAAAAGCTTTGACAAAGTGCTCTCAACTCTGCCAAGATTGGTCTGGTAGAAGAGTGGGCTGGACCACATCCATTAACTCGAATGGAGCCTAGTGAAGCCCACCAATGCGAGCGAATCTTACATCCGGTGCATCGCACACCGGCACATCGCGGTCGCCATCGCGGTCGCGTCACACCACACCGCCTGCATCTCCTGCTCTGCTGCTCTGCGCTGCCCCGCCTTGACCGACTCCGTCGTCCCCTTCCCCGGAGCACGAGGGCGCTATGCGCGAGGAGGTGCGAAGCTCGTCCGCGGCGCCGCCCGCCCGCTCGGCCTCGTCGCCACCCACCCCTGTTGCCAGGTACGCCCCGTTTCCCATCCACCATGCCTCGCTGGGCCGTGACCCTCGGGCGCCGGAGCTGGCTTCACGCTTGGCCACCGGATCGGAACTTGCGCGGGTTTCACCGGCTGCGCGGTGATCGGAACAGGGAAATTTCGAATTTTTCTCGTCGACTTTGTTGAAATGGTAATTGCTGCTAGATGTGTTAGTCAGAGTAGGGCGTTCGTTGAACCCTAGGGCTGCCACCAAAACTTAATATTCAAACTACATTTCATTGGGAAATATGGTAATTTGGTCGGTAAAAGGTCGTACTATTTTACTACTTCGGTGGGAAATTGGTGTACTGTACACCGGTGGTGGGCTGTGTGTGACAGTACCACGAGCTTATCCAGTACTAGTTGGACTGCAGAATTTCATATTGTGCGCTTAATGGGGTTGGAGTACAGAGTACGCAGCTTTGGTGGACTGTTTTCTTTTTATGAAGATGATATAAATTTCACCAATTTGATGCTAAATTGTGCAACTTTGATCCTACGGTTAGCAAAATGCTACCTTGGTAGCAAGCTAGTTTGATACTAAATGTCAGTGGAACATATCTTTTCTCATGGACTGATTTGATTGTTATTATGATTGTAACGAGATCGCTAAAGCCCCTGGACATATATGATTTCTTTGTTGGAAATGGCAGAGGATCGAACGAGAGACATAGAGACTTGTTGGACGACAAACGCCCGCAACAGTGACAAATTCGCCTTGTTTTCTATTGACTCGAACTGGCGACGTATATGCCAAGTACAAGCCCGTTTTATTCCCGCGGCCACGCACAAGTCCAAATACTTCCGGCGACCTTTGCGCGCACGTATATGCGTTGCCCGTGCAACTCGGACTCAACACGTGAGCCGCTCGCTTCTCCGTGAGAGCTGCGCCATGCATGGACTCACTGAACTCTCCATTGGACTTGGCCCGTACGCTACCAGCAGCTAGTCTGCCCACAACCCCACTGCACGCATGACGCACTGGCTCAGCCACCTCTCTTCAAGAGCCAACTGCTCTCCATGAGACCAGGACAGGGTTCTGAGCTTCGCGTGCGCCATGGCGACATGAACTCATGCAACTAGTCTGCACTGACAAACTCACGCACACACGACAAGCTACCATGTCAAGTTTATTTCTAACATTCTTTGTGTATCCTGTTATGTGTCTGTTAGCTATCTAATCTTGTTGAATTGCATTAGAAGCATAATTAATTTTATGCATATGTGAGTTTAGATTGTGATAAGCTAGTCCATGAGAGAAGAGTGCGTGCTGCATGGCATTGTGGGCAAATCAGGACTGAGTAGTGAGCTGTTTGCCGGCCAGAAGACGAGTGTATGCAGGAGTCTTCGTGGAGTTAGCCACGCAGCGGTAGTGTGATGGCCTGTGTTAGAGTTAATGAATCCTTGTGAGCTAATCTGCTGGTCAAATCAGGTCAAGTCTTAGGAGTAGACCTCAAGTCAAGTCTTTAGGAGTAGACCTTAAGTATAGTCAAGTCTTTTGCTTAGAGTAGAAGCAAGTGACACACCATGTGTATATATATCGAGTCTATATAATCAGTTTACTTAAGTTGAACAAAGAGAAAAGCGGCATAGTTGTGTCCTACCATAGCTGCTCTTGTGTGTTCTTCTTCATCTATCTTTCTCTACACGTGTTACTGTTTCCAACAATTATTTTTCCTCCACACGTGTTAATGTTTCCAACAGTGTCATGCGACATGATTGCCATTTTCTTAAAGTGTCTGTTCTGTGCTCCGGTTTGTTGTTTTATTTTGCACCATAAAATAATTCCACAACTAGCCTATAGATCCATTTCGTTTTTGATCTTGAAACCATGTTTGTTTTGTAAGAAAGAGAAATGAGCTCTAGTTTTCAGTGAGTAGGAGAGCTGGATCCATCTTGAAATATTATCAGAAACAAACTAAACTGAAATCACATAATGCTATGCCATTTAGTTTTCTAAATGACTGTATATTCTATGCTGATATATTGTCCTATTTTCTGCTTGCACTCCTTCCTCAGCTCTGCTGGTCCTTCATCGCCACCTGGACAAACTAATGTAGCAAGTACAGATTGGTTTGGTGGCGATCAAGTGTCCAAAGTTGGATCATCTCATGTTGCTCCAGATGCTTGTCAACCTTCTCTTAGTACTAATGCTGTTGGAACTGCTGCGGATTTCTGTCAATCATCATGTAGACCATGGGAACGAGGTGACTTGCTCCGTCGACTTGCCACCTTTAAGCCTTCAACATGGGCTTCTAAACCAAACGTAATGTATTCTTCTATCCAGCTCATGGTTCTTTGTATAATTAATCTTTCATCAACTGTTGATTACTATGGATGGATTTATTTTTACATGCATATTAGTGTAATTTTTTTCTCTCTTAATGGACTGTTTAGAATAACCAGAATATAAAAACTACTAGGAACCTGGATAAATGTTTGTTTCTAACAATGCAAAGAAGTACATTTTTTTATAGAAATAGTTATTACAATATTGCTGTTCAATATGAGCACATACACTCAATCTTTTGATTAATTAATTGCTTCCTCTCCTTAATCTATCCATTAGATTGAGTATTATAATATGTATCAGTTGTGGTGTTTCAAATAATGGAGGGAGTATTTTTTTCTCTCTTATGTATAGACTTGAAAAGATGTTCTCCATGCATTTCCCCCTTCTTTTTCTTCTTAAGAAGCTGGCTTCAAGGATAGTTATGTATAGGTATAGAATGCCTTTTAAGTATAATTTATTTCATGATAGAAAGCATATTATTCGGACCAGACATGTACTAAATAATTCAAATTTGAACTGGCTATCTCCAACTTTTGTTCTAGACTTCTAGTAAGCTTACATTCTTTTGCATTTCTGCCTTGTCTAACTAAAGAGGACAAAACAAGCACATAGAAATGGGAAGTCCAAGTTTGAAGGAACACTAATAACTTAAGCTTTATAGGCTGCTAGCTCCCTGGCTTGTGCTCGAAGAGGCTGGGTGAATATTGACACGAACAAAATTGAGTGTGAGTCGTGTGGTGCACATCTTATTTTTACTGCATTGGCATCCTGGTCCCCTGCTGAAGGTATGTCCTCAGTCAGTAGTCCTGTTCTATGTTCTTTTTTACAATTCGGAACTCTTACTTCACTATTATTCCTGCTTTAAATCTGACCTGTGGAATTTGTATACCTTTTTTAGTCGAAAAAACTATGTTGCAAATTGCTTTTTCTGCTCCGTGAGAGATCAATCTCGTCAGATTTTCTTTTTTCATTAACGGGAAGAACACGCATCGATGCAGCTGCAATGCTTCATAGAATACTGACTGCTTAGTCGGCCTGTCAGTTTTTAGTACTTGTTGGGTATTTCCGAGCCAGGAAGAGAATTCCATAAAGATGTTCCATTAGGTTTTATTTGTGTGGACTGGATTGAACTTGTGAAGTTATGTATCAGACAGGCATTGAGTCTAATTCTTTTGTTGTCAGTTGTGTGAATTAACTGAATCCTTACTTTAATTAAATGAGTTTAATTTGGCGATTGTAATAGTTCTAGCTGATGTTCTGCCCATTTTGTTCTTTATTATGTTGCGTTATCAACTATTCAGGGCCTTGCTGCTGCTTATATAAATTATGTTATTGACGGACATCTATGCCGTACTTTCTTCATATTTGTCTGATATGTTTTTACTGTTCAGTTAAGTTTGTCATGTACTGTACATCACTGTTCCAAACTGAAACATTGCTCACATGTGGTACATAACTTCCCTTGCTGGAATATTTTGATTTGTTGCAGTTGCAAATGCTGGAGAAGTCTTTGCTGAGCAGCTTGATGCGTCACACCAGAATGATTGCCCCTGGAGAGGGAACAGTTGTGCTGATAGCCTAGTCCAATTTCACCTTACTTCATCAGCTCTTGTTGGTGGTTTCAAAGATCGTTGTGATGGATTGCTGCAGTTTACATCTCTTCCCGTTATTGCTCCATCTGCAATCGATAGCATGAAGCTTGTTAGAGGTGCTGAAATTGATTTTGTCTTGTCCCAGTCAGTTGCTATTTTGTCTGCGGAGCCAGGTTATAAAATAGGCAGTACTACAGGAATTGACATCAATTATCAGGATGAGATCTGTGGCTACTCTCAAGTATGTCTCTTATCATTGATGCCTTCTTGTTGCCTTTTCCTTTTTCATTAATATATATAGTTATACTTAAAACTTGTAGCCTTATATAATCTAGGCCACTCCCATCTGATTGATATAGGCACAGAAGCTTATTAGTCTTTGTGGATGGGAATCTAGATGGCTTCCAAATGTTCAAGATTGGGAAGAAAATTCAACGCGCTCGGCTATACATGCAGGCTCAGCAGAACCAAAGGATCTATTTCATTCCCAGTTTTCTGACCGTCAAAATTCATGTTCTGCATCGGTTAAAAAAGAGAAAGGAAAAGGAAAGTTGCGTACCAAAGATACAGGATGCAGCATGAGATCACCTTTGCTGGATTGCAACTTGTGTGGAGCTACAGCGAGAATATGGGATTTCAAATCTGTGTCACGCCCTTCCCATTTTAGTCTCAGTAACATTGATGCACCTGATACAGAAAAAAAACTTGCGTTGGCACGAGGAATTAGTGCTACAAGTGGTATCAATGGAGGGTTTGCTGAAGGTGCAGAAAGATATAATGGTGAAGGATGTGATGAGGCACGTACTGATGACGGAAAATCTCTTTCAACTGCTCAGCTTGACCTAAATCTGACAATGGCAGGAGGGTTGCCATCAAAACATTCTGCGTTGCCCCCGATGCCTGAACATTTCAACTTTGGAGCGATGGGTAAAGATCTGATGATTGGACAGCCTACTGGAAGTGAGCTTGGAGGTCATGCAGCCTCATTTGAGTCTAGAGGTCCCATTTCAAGGAAACGTAATTTGGAGGAAGGTGGGAGCACAGCTGATAAGCCAATAAACAGGCTTCACCCTGCTGACAGCATAGAAGGAACTGTCATTGACCGAGACGGCGATGAAGTTGATGATACTGCACAAGATTCTGGTGCTCGAAGCAAAAGGCATCGTGGTTTCAATCTTTTTGATATGAATCGCCCGTCTTCTTCTGGAGCTGGTCCAAGCAGAAATCTCAGCTTTGATCTGGATATAGATGCCAATAGATTTAATACATCCAAAGCTGAAGGTCCATCTGCCCTTCAAAACCCATCTGCAAGGGATTCCATGCGGGCGTCTTCTGTTATCGCAATGGATATCGTTCACAACGTGGAGGAAAATTCAATGGAGAGTGTTGACTACCATCCATGTGATGGTGATGATGTTACTAAGCCTTCTAGTGCACTCAGGAACGCTGGAACTAGTGATGCCTTGGATCTCAATTCTAGCCATCAAGCACAGCAAAGCAGTTTTGTACAGCCTGCTACTCAGAGTAATGCAAGAGAGATTGAAGGGAGTAGTATGAATGCAGGGGAAGAAGTCCTTAATACAGAAGTTGCTCCTGCTTTCGGTAAAGATCAGCTTAGCCTGGGGGTTAGTGGAGGGAGCGTTGGGATGGGTGCTAGTCACGAAGCTGAAATTCATGGGATTGATGTTTCTGAGCATAAAACTTGTAGTGTTGTTGGAGATGCGGATCCAGTTCCTGAGCTGATTGAGACTATGGGCAACACTGGTGAATCAGCTCCTGGACCTGGCTTGATGGATGAATCTGCACCTGAAGAAGTTGATCGAGAAGATCCTAATGGTGATAGCCAAGATATGGCATCTCGGTTAGCCATTCGAGCCGACAGTGGCTCAAAAATTTGTGGTTCAACTAGAGCTGATTCTGTTGAGAGTGGAGAAAAGATGAGCCATGCCATAGGTCAAGAAGACAGTGCACATCCTTCGCTTTCTTGCAATGCAAGAGTATATTCTGGCATTGATGCATCTAAGGAGGAAGTGACTGGTGTAATGTTGACAAATGAACACAATGAACCAGGAAATGGTTTAGGTACGTCTGCTCTCAATATTTCATACCATACATTATTACCTCTTAGTTGATCTATACTCTATCATAGGATATTCCATTGTGATAAAAGCAAATTTAGACTAGTATCTTTTATCAGCTAAAAAATCCTATGGTGAGACCTCAATAATGTACACCCCACACGATAGCAATTGGCCGCTGATGTTGAAATTTACACAGTAGCAATTTGGCTTCCATACGACAATGGCATAACTTTAAGGCTGTGTCCTTTGTAGAATATGTTTTCCCTAGCCAAAACATTTTTATCTTATTATGAGTAAAATTATTTCAGGAGCAATAAATGGAGAAAATGACTATGGAAGTCTTCCAGAATTTGATCCGATAAAACATCACAACAGTTATTGTCCATGGGTAAATGGAAATGTTGCTGCTAGTTGCTGTATTAATACCAGTTCGAGCTCTATTAGCACAGCGCTTTGTGGCTGGCAGCTAACAGTAGATGCCATAGAGACGATGCAGTCTGGTCAAGCTCAAAACCAAATAAGGCAGTCAGATTCTGCAGCTTCATTGTACAAGGTAAAGCTCGGTTTATCATTCAACCTACCTGTTTGATTTCTAGACGCTGCATTGTGTACCAACGATAAATCCTGCCACCTGCTTGCTTAGCACAGTTAGGCCCTGTTTGATCCAGGTGGCTAATTGTTACCTAACTAATTTTTAGTCTCTGGACCTCCAAACAGGCAGGATTAATAGGTGGACTAATAGAGAAAACCTTTAGTCCCTCCCACACTGCTAATAGGTAATTAATGATTCCTTTCCAAAGAAAACGACCCTCATGCCCCTTGGCTCTTTCAACTATGGTAGGACTAATTATTAGCTAGGGACAATGCATACTTTTCACGGTTCTCTAGACTAACAATTAGTCAGACTCCAAACAGACATAGGGTAGACTAACTGTTAGGAAACTAATAATTACTCAAGGTAACCAATAATTACTCAGGGGCTAACATTTAGTCACCTGGATCTAAACAGGGTCTTAGTTGTATGCCTTTTTTTTTTTTTGTAGGATGATCATGCTGCGCCCAGCCAGAAGCTATTGAAAAGGGCAAGCCACAGCAAGTGCTGATTTGAGCTCGCTGTGGAGCTGTACTTGTAATTCTGGTATGCTTGAATATTTGATCTATATTCTCCGTGCCACATGGTTTTTTATACTTTCAAAGGTAATATGTTTTGTATGTGTAAGGAACCAAGGTAAAGGAGGAGATAAATAAATTTAAATACTTGTTTGTGAACAAGAGTGGGGTTATTTACAATTTGTTGTAAACGATGTATCGATTCTAAGAGTCTTCTCAACAATTTAAGGCATCACTAGAAATGCAGCTTTGCTATCGAGGTTGTTGCGTCCTTTGTATGGGATCATGTCCATGTGCGCATCCAATCAAAGAGGCTCTACGTGCTGCTCTCTGGTGGTGGCCGCCCTGTTGCGTACTGCTGTGCTGTCTCCGCGCTACTAGCAAAAGAAGAAAGAATAGACGACATGTCCAAGCGAAGCATCGAGGTGTTAATGGCGATAGCAGTCACCGAGTTCCAGA
Source organism: Oropetium thomaeum (assembly GCA_001182835.1). Taxonomy (NCBI): domain Eukaryota; kingdom Viridiplantae; phylum Streptophyta; class Magnoliopsida; order Poales; family Poaceae; genus Oropetium; species Oropetium thomaeum. The sequence goes on along the minus strand of LFJQ01000132.1, from coordinate 100,702 downwards.
TTGAGGATCGATCTCGGCATAGGGCGTGCCCTGTGTGTAGTGTAGAGAGGAACCCCTCGCGGCGGACAACCCAGGCCTCGACATTGATGGTCTCGAGAGATCGATAAGTTACTGCTCAAAACAGGATATCTTCCAAGCAGTGTAACAAATTTTTTTTTTTTGAACTACTACTATCCTGTTCTGCAAGAGTATTACTACATTAGTAATAACAGATTGCTGTGGTTTAGACTTCATATATAGTACTAGTCAGTATATTTGATGCTGCGATGATCCCCTCCTCTAGATGGCTAGACCCTGCTCTCTTCGTTCATCCTCCTCTTTTGCCCTCCCTTGGATCGGCCACCTGGTCCTCTCTTTCCCTGGCATCTCACCGCATATATCATTGGCGTCTTCTACCTCCTTTCCATCCACCCGCATCGCCCTCTTCTTCCATTGCTTTCACCACTGTCACTTCCGTCGTGCGCGCTAGCTACTGCATCCAAAAGTGCATAATAAATTAAGTTGATTGACACAACTTTTTTGTGTTTCATTAATACAGATCATGCACGATTGATTAGAACATAAGATCATACACGGTTATTAAAATAAACTACTGAAACACGTATGTGCAATTAAATGTATCATGCAGCAAAATTCATAATCACAAATTGTTCATACAGAAGATCAGATCTAGGCCACGTACAGGTGATTATTATAACTCTGAGGGAGAGCGCACGCGTGAGAACGAACCAGAGATCGGGCTCCGTAGGACAGCGAGCGATGTACAGCAAAAATCCAAACAGGCCCCTCCCTCGATCACCCCCACCGCGATCGGGGTCGACGCGCGAAACGTCCGAACAATCTACGGCCCACCAATCCGACAGGGCTCGTCTACCCAAGAAAGGAAGGCCGAGCCGAGGCGAACCCTAGCCGCCCCTACCTCCTCGCTCGTACCCCGCGCAGATCGAGCCGATTCGTGGGTGCCATGGCGCTCCGCTCTCTGGCAGCAAGGCTGGGGAATCGCCTCCTTCGTTGGGCTAAGGTCCGAGCCGAGGCGAACCCTAGCCGCCCCTACCTCCTCGCTCGTACCCCGCGCCGATCGAGCCGATTCGTGGGTGCCATGGCGCTCCGCTCTCTGGCAGCAAGGCTGGGGAATCGCCTCCTTCGTTGGGCTAAGGTCCGAGCCGAGGCGAACCCTAGCCGCCCCTACCTCCTCGCTCGTACCCCGCGCAGATCGAGCCGATTCGTGGGTGCCATGGCGCTCCGCTCTCTGGCGGCAAGGCTGGGGAATCGCCTCCTTCGTTGGGCTAAGGTCCGAGCCGAGGCGAACCCTAGCCGCCCCTACCTCCTCGCTCGTACCCCGCGCAGATCGAGCCGATTCGTGGGTGCCATGGCGCTCCGCTCTCTGGCAGCAAGGCTGGGGAATCGCCTCCTTCGTTGGGCTAAGGTTCCGCACGATGTCACCCCCCCCCCCCCCGGGCTCCGCCGCTGAACTGGTTTGTTCCCCGGCCCTCCTCTCTCAGAGCCGTAATCACCAGTGGCCTAGATCTGTGTGCGCGCATGTGTTTCCTATTCGATCTATGATGGTAATCTTCTACTATATGACTAATCTATATATGAACTACGCTGCAAGATAGATACGTAGCATATACTGATGTGCGAGCTAATGTTGTTTATATCATCAGAAAGTGAAAGGTTAAAAATCTTGATACCATTATAGATCCTAACATGGTGTTACATGGATTGTCATGATTTCTGTAACATTTGACGTTCGTGCAGTAGTATTCTATTTCTATGACGGCTTCACTTATCTTTGCGTTGCTCCAGCTATATTTGAATATTTCACATGTCAGTTTATCTTCAAAAGCCCAAAGTTATGATCTTAAGATACCATTAATCATGTATTAGTCAATTGACCAATTGGGGCAGTCAATCACCAAATCAGAATTTTAAATATAGTATAGATAATGATGTTTATGCAGTACTATTCTAATATACGAGCTAATGTTATTTATGGCCCTGTTTGTTTCCGCTTAAAAATGACTTATGGACCAAAATAAATAGACTTATGGACCCAAACGTCTCGTTTTTAAGCGGCGGTCGCGGAACGCAGCGGCGCGTGGACGCCGGCCACAACGGAAACGCAGCCCGCGAGCGGCGTTTCACGATAAGCGGCCTTCGTCCCCAGCCCGACGCCCCACCCCCCCCCCCAACTCCCCCCGGCGGCGGCCCGGAGCCCCGACGCCCCCGCCCCAGGCACTCGTCCCGCCCTCCCCCCCCCCCCCCCCCCCTCTGCTCCGGCCGCCGCCTTCCGGGACGCCGCCCCCCCTCCTCTCCACCCCACCACCCGGGACGGCGCCCCGGAGCCCCGACGCCCCCGCCCCCCGCACTCGTCCGGCCCCCCACCCCCCGGGCCACCGCCTTTCGAGACGCCGCACCGCCCCGTCCCCCCCCAACCCCCCCCCCCCCCCCCCCGCGGCCCACCCGACGGTCCGCTCGGTCCCCGACCCCCCGGCGGTCCGCACCGTTGAACAAACCCCGCCCCAACCCCCCCCCCCCCCCCCCCCCCCGGGGGCGGCCGACGGTCTGTCCCGGGCCCCCGTCCCAACACACGCTGCGGTCGGCAACCGAGGCGCAGCAGCAGATCCACCGTTACTCGCACCTTCCAGGGGTAAGATCTTCGTGCTCGCCCGCGGTGCCTCTTATTGCTTGCCTAGGTGGTCTGTAGCTAAGCGAACTCAAATAAGCGTATTCAAACCTCCTGCTTATTCAGATTTTCGCTTATCTAAAAAGTAAGATAGTCGACAAGCAGGCTTTTTAAATAAGCGAAGTTCCAAAAAAGCGGATCCAAACAGGGCCTATATCATCAGAAGTGAAAGGTTAAAAATCTTGATGCCATTATTGATCCTAACATGGTGTTACATGGATTGTCATGATTCTGTAACATTTGACGTTCGTGCAGTAGTATTCTATTTCTATGACAGCTTCACTTATTTGAATATTTCACATGTCAGTTTTTTTTAAAGAAATACAAGGATGAATGCCTCCTTTAGCAGCGAGAATATATAGAATCAATTACAGCACCATTACATTCCTTGGTCTACAAAAACAACAATCAGACTGCAGCGTGTTGTAGTAGCCACAGTAAGAACAGGGTCAGGGAGCACACTAAATAAACAGAAAGCACGTCTGCAAACCGGAAAACGTTAGGTTTTACTCTATCCAGAGCCTGATAGACAGACAAGGCACAGATTGAAGCTCCCAGTTCTTGAGTAGTCCATGTTGAATTATCTCTGCTTCACGTCCCCTTTATCATCAGCGGTTCCTGCATGATACAAGTTTATCTAGCACTCGTGTCCTTGAAGTTTATTTTAATCATGTTCATTTGTAAAAGCAGCTAGCACCAGCTGATAAATATATTGGATAGAATCGTGTGTCTAGTTTAGTGAGACCAAACACGGGTAACGTCGTCTTTATGTTTCAGTCCTAGATTGGAATGGAACTTGATCCCCCCTTTTAACTTGTAGGATATGACTTTGAAACCGATAAAGCTTGAAGCTTCTCTTGAAGAGGAATTCCTAGCCTTCAGGAAAAGCCAAAATGTCAACTCCTTGCCACGCCGGATGAAAAATGTGGGTATCTGATCATGCACCAACTCTGCCCAATAATTATACTGCTGGAAGGAATACCAAATAGCAGCAGTGAAGCCCACCAAGACCCACAAGTCACGTATCCCTTTGAACAATACAGACCTTTGGTTTTGATTCCTAATAGATGTGATATTACGGTTGCATAAAAATAAATTGATCTCATTCAAGATGTGCACACATCAATTAAAACAACAAAGTAGGATTGTGTAGATGAAGAATCAATAACATAAGTGTCAAAAATCCTAAGTACTACATTTGAATCGAAAGGTAAGAAAACTTAAATTATAGTTTTAGTGTCAATAAATGTGAATATTATGGCAACAAAATTATGATAATACCATCTACCTATTGCATTAAATTAAAGTCTTGTAATGTAAAACATGGCAACAGACTAATTTTTTAGTAGTGAACAATACGAACCAATATGTTGAATCCATCTCTTTCAAGACGTTGATAAAAATTTGATGTCTTCTCTCAGCTTCGGACTCCGCACGTAGGAAATACTCTCTGCAGCTGCATGAATTTGTAGCATAACGACGGACGAGACACATGCCGGCCTCCAAGCCCATGGAGGCTCTCCCAGGCAAAGGAACAACCTTGATGGAAGCCGCAAAACTTGGAACATCGGTGGCGACGGCGACATGCCGAGCAGGCTTCAAGGCTCTATTATGAAAGTTTGAGTTTCACCCTCCAATTACAACTCAATTGGAGGTCGCACCTTGGAGCCTGCTCGGCGCGTCGCCGTCGCCACCGGTGTTCCAAGTGTTAGCGGCTTCCATCAAGGCTGTTCCTTTGTCTGGGAGAGCCTCCATGGGCATGGAGGCCGGCATGTGTCTCGTCTGTCGTTATGCTACAAATTCATGCAGCTGCAGAGAGTATTTCCTACGTGCGGAGTTCGAAGCTGAGAGAAGACATTAAATTCTTCTCAACGCCTTGAAAGAGATGGATTCAACATATCGGTTCGTATTGTTCGCTACTAAAAAATTGGCCTGTTGCCATGTTTTATATTACAAGACTTTAATTTAATGCAATAGGTAGATGTTATTATCATAATTTTTGTTGCCATAATATTCATATTTATTGACACTAAAACTATAATTTAAGTTTTCTTATCTTTCGATTCAAGTGTAGTACTTAGGATTTTTGACACTTTTTTTCTTGATTCTTCATCTACACAATCGTACTCTGTTGTTTTAATTGATGCGTGCACATCTTGAATGAGATCAATTTATTTTTATGCAACCGTAATATCACATTTATTAGGAATCAAAACCAAAGGTCTGTACTGTTCAAAGGGATACGTGACTTATGGGTCTTGGTGGGCTTCACTGCTGCTATTTTGTATTTCTTCCTGTAATACAATTATTGAGCAGAGTTGGTGCATGATCAGATACCCACATTTTTTCATCCGGCATAGCAAGGAGTTGGCATTTTGGAAAAAGAGACGAAGGATGAGTCAAAAGAGTTGGAGGAGAACATGATCAAGTTGAAGACTCACCTAGCAAGGGCTCCTGAATTTGTTGTGAAGAAGATGGAGAAACAACTAAGTCCGCCGCTGGGCCTCGATTCCACACGTGCTCCTTCCTCCTCCGCCTCGGATCCTCGCGGATGAAGCGGGATTGTTGAGCACGTGGGTGGCTGTAGTGACGCGTGGCCGTCGGACTCTGCCTCCTCTCCCCCGTCTTCACGCTTGGAAGCAGCAGCCAGCACCTCCTCCATCTCCTCCCCGTTTCCTTCCAATGGAATGTCCTCCTCCATGGTGCTCTGTGCCGGCGCGGACTAGGGCGCCCTTCGGTTCCTCTCACCGCCGTAGGCGCGCTGCAGCCGTCCTCCTTCCTCTCGTGACCGCCGGACAGAACAGCATCTCAGGTCAGTGCCTCGGCCCTTCTTTTTTGGATCCGCCGTTCTGGTGGATGTGGCTGTGTCTTCACCTAGGTTTTTTTCTTCTTAGATTCCCCATTCAACTGATTCCCAGTGTGGTCTTGCCCTTGTTTATTTGCACGAGGGTGTGATGTTCGTATTTCCTCATGCCCTGATTAGGTGCTCCTCCCGACATTTTTGTGCTCCTTGTGCTCCGTTTTATTGGCTCCATTACGGCAGACCTTTGGCCCTTTTGCTTCATACAAGGTTAGTTCTAAACATTTTAGTCTGCATTACTTTTACTTTCATCTTACTGTCTCCAACATTTATGGTCCTAATTATTATCTATTGTAAACTGGTGGAAGAGTTGCCAACAAAACTTAATCACCTGTATTCTTGATCTATTTAGTTCAGTTAGCAACCTTTTCCCTTTTTCTTCCCATGAGCTCTCCCCAATAGTTATTGAGATGCAACCTGTAATTTGGAAAAAATTTGGACACTTCACGTACCCTTTGTAATTTGGTGTGAAAAGGCAAAAGAGGTTGGGAATTCATTAGAAAAAAAAAAGAACCAAATCTGTGTATATAGCTAAACATATGAATGGTAGAAAATTGAAAATCTAATCCAAAACTGAAGCCATGCCACTTCCAGGGAATAAAAAGTGATAACAGAAGGTGTACATTGTGTTTTTTTTAAAAAATTTTATTTTTAGTACGAAGACAAGTTTATTTAGCCATTGATAGTTGTGAGTGTCAATTTTTGCCCTACCTACTAGCAGTGTGTTTTTATTCTACGAAACCTGACATATTTGGTTTGGAAAAAAAATTCAGGTGCATGACGTCTGTAGTTTATGAAATGTCTCTATTCCCCACAAAGAAGATGAGAACCAAAATTCAGATACAACAGAACATATATAGGGAGGGAAATCAAACCAAACTGAAACCATGTCATTTCCAGAAAAGCAAAAAACAGTACCAGAAGGTGCACATTTCCTTCTTTTTATGTGGGAACACAATTTATTTGCCACTGACAATTGTGGGTGCAGATTTTTGGCATATCTGTTACAAGCATCATACCATGTGCAACCTGACATGTTCCTGCGATATTGTACCATAATTATTAAGAAGGTGGATTCTTCATCACCAATTACTGCCAATTGTTGTGAGAGTTATGGTTATGTTCATCCTTACTGGTGGTTACTCCTTGTGGTCTAGGTTTGTACAGCAAGTTAATGTTCCTAATTCTACGTATTTCGGTTAAAAGAGGTATGTGTTTCACTTTCAGAGAAGTAGGCCAAAACAAAAAAAAGTATCTTTTGTGATGATATTCATTCACTGGTTGCATAGCTCATTTACATTGATTGTATTTGGGGGCTCATATCATATTGAACATATTGCCGGGTCCTGTTCTGTCTAGCGATTGCGTTTCTTGGATTAGTCGTTAACAAAGGCGTGATACGAACCTCTAGCCTGTTAAGCTGTTAAGCTGGTTTCCACGTAAGTTCCTCGATTGATGCCCTATTCAGAGTCGCATTTGATTCTTTTTCAGGAATGCACCGATTCGTGAACTGAGGTTTCATGAATTACTTTTTTGTTTTTGTTTTTGTTTTGTTTTGTTTCATATCTCTAATTTGGCAACATGCCTTTTGTCAGTTGGCAAGATATGCATATTTTGATTCCTTTTTCAGTTCAGTCAAAACAAATCTTGGTTCTTAAATTTTACATTCAGTGCAAATGTGTCTTCAAGCTGACATAAAACTGAGATTGTAGACTTCTCGCTTGCCGACCTTGGAGTTTAGGGAGCTGAAGCTATGTTCTCCACCACAGCAGTGGAGTGTGGCTGTCCTTCTCAACTCCATGCACACTAATTCAACTATGTTCTTTTTTGCTTATCTATTTTACTATGTGCAGGGATCAGTTACATGCATATTTTGATTCCTTTTTCAGTTCAGTCAAAACAAATCTTGATTCTTAAATTTACATTCAGTGCAAATGTGTCTTCAAGTTGACATAAAACTGAGATTGTAGACTTCTCGCTTGCCGACCTTGGAGTTTAGGGAGCTGAAGCTATGTTCTCCACCACAACAGTGAAGTGTGACTGTCCTTCTCAACTCCATGCACACTAATTCAACTATGTTCTTTTTTGCTTATCTATTTGCAGGGATTAGTTACATTTGTCCATCGCCTTTATAACCAGATAAGTCAGCTGAGATTCTTACACTCTCCGTCCCTATTCCTGCTGCTATTAAGTAACAAATTGATGTAAGAAATAATACACACGTCTTTTTACCAGCTTTTCTGCATTTCTTACCAAATTGGTGAAGGTTGAGTAAGCTGTCTATAGCATCTCTAGCATTCAGTTTTATCAGTTTTTACTTCTCATCTTACCGATATTCATATCATCGGAAACACTGCAATGCTACTTTGACTTCGTCAGGTCGTATGCCAACTCAAATCAATACATCAAACTATCGTACAAAAATGTAAAATGCATGACCTTATAACTGAACAAATTTCTTCGTTTCTGATTAAATTGGAATTAGTCTCTGATTAATACATGATGCACTTATTTGATACTTTTGCCATATTAAATTAGTCCAAACAATATTGTGCCATATACTGATCTGTATTAGTGATCCTCATTTACAATTGCCCATTCTTTTCAATAATATTACTGTGATTTTGCTTTTATTTATGTTATCTATTGTCCATGCCTCAAGCTCTCAGTTACATATATGAAAGTCATTTGTTGGTAACGTTGAAGGATTATGTGATTAATTTGACTTATTATTTATTTTCAGCAAAACACATTTACGTCTAAATTGATGGTGCTCTTGCATTGTTTCAGCTGATCAATGGATGGTATAATTGTACAGGATATGGAAGGTAGGTACCATCCTATGATGATCCAATTCTATCATTCTTTTCCTTTGCATTGAGGCATTGTTGATGAATGGTACCAGATCAAATAATTGTTCCTTTTTCTAAAAAAAGTGCCTGACCAAAAGAATGTAACATACCTGTTCCACCCCCCCCCCCCCCCACAGCCCCCCAACCCACCCCGCCCCCCCCCCCCCCCCCCCCCCCCAAAAAAAAAAAAAGTTAGTACAGAGTAACATTGAGAACAAGGCACCCATACATTGGGCTTTGGATTGTTGCTTCCTTCTGATATCCACTGTTTGGTAACACATGATGCTTCATGGCATCAGTTCAGAGATGGGAGCGTCCCCGATTGGCATCATTAAATTCAACACTTTTGTTACTAATAATTTATCTGGAGCAACAGGACCTACGTTATGCGTGAGGCGGATGGGTCCTTCACAAAGGCAAGACATGATAGCATCCATTGGTGCCGTTGCCAGTGGTAGTAGCAGATGCAAATACATGTTGAGATGTAGTCCCATTAATACCTACAGATACTATGGAAGATTGGAAGCGTCACCCTGGAGACAAACTCGCAGGAGCTGGCTTTGTGGAAATGGCCCAACTCCCATAGATAATTGATATCGCTGATTCTAGAAGGAGCTTCTAGAAGACACTGCAAATGGTGTCGTCATCTGAATCTTTCTGTATGGTCAATGTTTGTAGGTTAGTAAATGAATTTGCCCATGTATGTGTCAAAATGCAGGTTCGGGTAATCCTACCATTTGAGTTGAATGTCCTTCTAGGTTATTGATATGTGGCCTTTACAACATGATTGTAATTTGGCAGACTAATGAATGATGAAATAAACAAAAACTGTTACATTTTGCTTCTTCAGTTTGTTTTGCTACAGATTACACATTAGTATTTATGCACTACCCTTTAATAGTTTTTCAATAAATAAACTGATAGTGCTAAACAGGCGCAGCGGAGCGCGCCTACCTTGCTAGTCCTCTTCGCCATGGCAAGGCTCACGAGCTCGTCCTCCACACAGGGACCGTCAGCTTGCAGCAGCTTCACTCGCCTCCATATGGTGGAGGCCAAGCCACCCTTGAATTTAATTGCCACAGCCCCATATACTCGTGCTACCGTCTGAGATCTCGTCGGGGTCGGGGATCGTCTCGTTTCAATCGAGGAGAGCTCGCATGCCGCGTCAAGGGCACCTGGTAGCGAGTCAGCAACGTCATGCGCCACCTCGTCTCTTCTCTCCTCCCCCCGTCGGTTCTTCCCTTGCTTTGCAGGTTATGGAGGCAGCGACTGCGTTGAGGAAGAAACATTCCAATTCTTTTTGAATTGAAAACTAGTAAGCCAACAATAGCCCTTCATTTTTTAGGAGCTAATGGAGAGAACATTTTCTCTGCATTAACTGAAGCGAAGAGGATATGGATCTCATATTTCCTTGTAAGAACAGTGCTTCAGAATCATTATAGTGCTAGAATCATGCAGCTAATAGTACTAGGTATAGCCTGCGCACAGGCGGGTGCCAGAATCATTAGTGTGTCAAATGGAGGGAAAAGAAAACACATAAGATCCCAGATAAGTACTACTAGTTCCATTCCACATTTCACATTCACGACTCAAGCATAAAGTCACTAGTTCCATTTCACATTTCACATTCACGACTCAAGCATAAAGTCACTATCTGAAAATTTGAAACCGAGGCTATTATTAAACATACAGGCACAACAGAAAACGATCTCAATTCTTCTGCTGAACAAACTATCACATCAACCTGTCCTAATCAAAGACCTAACATTTCTTAACATCTCTTCCTCATCCATGACTTCCATCGTCTTCATTTTCTTTCGAATGAAGGCCATGACCCTCGTTCTCCAAGGAATTAAAGTCACTCTTCTTCCTATCATTGTTTCTGCCTCTTCCTCCATAGCTTTAGGTCCTGTTTGGTTCCGCTTAAAAGCGGCTTATGGGCCAAAATAAGTGGCGGAATAGACCCAAACGGCCTGCTTTTAAGCGGCGTTCGCGCACCGCACGCGGCCCAGCAACGCGGCGCGCAACGGGCGGACGGCGTCTAGCGAACGCGGCTCGCGCTCCGCGTTTTGGAAAACGCGTGCGTCTGCCCCTCCCCCCCCACCAAAAACCCACGCGCCCCCTCCCTCCCGAGACCCGCTGCTCCCGAGCCTCTCACCGCCGCCAAGCTCCCGGCCCCGCATCCGGTCACGCCCCCCGCCTCCGGAGCCTCCCCACACCGGTCGCCCCCCCCCCCCCCCCCCGGGGGACACCGCTCGCTCCGCCTCGGGCGGCCCCAGCGCCGCCCCCCCCCCCCCCCCCCCCGACGATGCTTCCTCCGCCTCGCAGCGGCACCGCCCGCCCCGCCGGCCCCAACCCCCACCCCCCCCCCGGGGGGCGACGACGCCGCTTTCCTACCGGTGCCCCCCCCCCCCCCCCCGACGACGCAGCGGCACCGCCAGCCCCACCGGCCCCGCCCCCCCCCCCCCCCCCCCCGATGCCGCATTCTTTCCCGAATCCCCTTCCCTTCGCCGCACCCGCCTCCTGATTCGAGTGCCTGGGCGTCGCATGGTTCGAGGGATTCTTTGGGTGCCGATTTGGATGCAGTTCGCTGGTTCGTATTGAATTTTAGGGGAGTTCATGCGGCTCTAATGAACAATTCCATGGCCCCAAATCCCTCTGAATTCTGCGATGTTTGGTGAACAATTCCACGGCTCTATATTTACCCGTGTAGTAGTTCGGTACTTGATTTCACAGTTTATCCATGTTTCTGCATTGTGGATTCCGTAAAGAAAACGAGATGTTACAGTCCAACTGATAAAAAAAGCGATCTCAGAATAAGTGTATCCAAACATCTCGCTTATTTAGACTGTCGCTTATCTAAAAAGCAAAATAATCAAAAAACAGGCTTTTTAAATAAGTGAAGTTCTAAAAAAGCGGAACCAAACAGGACCTTGCTCGCACGAGGCAAAGCCACGAGGGCTAAAATACACGTGGCGCAAGAGAATGGTGTCCAGAGAGCTGAAATTACCAGGAACTTCAAAAGATAGGCTCGATAAAGCCTTTACTGTATATTACTTAAATTCCGTTGTACGCGCTAGCTACTGCATCCAAAAGTGCATTATAAATTAAGTTGATTGACATAACTTTTTTGTGTTTCATTAATACAGATCATGCACGATTGATTAGAACATAAAATCATACACGGTTATTAAAATAAACTACTGAAACACGTATGTGCAATTAAATGTATCATGCAGCAAAATCCATAATCACAGATTCTTCGTATAGGAGATCAGATCTAGGCCACGTACTGGTGATTATTATTACTCTGGGAGATAGCGCGCGTGAGAATGAGCAAGAGATCGGGCTCCGAAATCCAAACAGGCTCCTCCCTCGATCACCCCCCACCGCGATCGGGATCGACGCGCCAAACGTCCGAACAATCTACGGCCCACCAACCCGACAGGGCTCGTCTACCGCGCCCAGTCGGCTCCAGGGAGATGCGGCGCGCCGGCCCCTGTAATTCTAGGCGGCCCACGATTATGATATATAAATAAATAATGATAGCGAGAGGTAGCGAAGGATCTTTCTTCCAATCCCGGAGTCCGAGCAGACACGCCACGCCCGTCGGCCACGCATCCCCCTCCCCAAGAAAGAAAGGAAGGCCAAGCCGAGGCGAACCCTAGCCGCCCCTACCTCCTCGCTCGTACCCCGCGCAGATCGAGCCGATTCGTGGCTGCCATGGCGCTCCGCTCTCTGGCAGCAAGGCTGGGGAATCGCCTCCTTCGTTGGGCTAAGGTTCCGCACGACGTCCCCCCCCCCCCCCCCCCCCCCCCCCCCCCCCCCGCCTCCGCCGCCGAACTGGTTTGTTCCCGGCCCTCCTCTCTCAGAGTCGTAATCACCAGTTGCCTAGATCTGTGTGCGCGCATGTGTTTCCTATTCGATCTGTGATGGTAATCTTCTACTATATGACTAATCTATATATGAACTACGCTGCAAGATAGATAAGTAGCATCTACTGATGTGCGAACTAATGTTGTTTATATCATCAGAAAGTGAAAGGTTAAAAATCTTGATGCCATTATAGATCCTAACATGGTGTTACATGGATTGTCATGATTTCTGTAACATTTGACGTTCGTGCAGTAGTATTCTATTTCTATGACAGCTTCACTTATCTTTGCCTTGCTCCAGCTATATTTGAATATTTCACATGTCAGTTTATCTTCAAAAGCCCAAAGATAGGATCTTAAGATACCATTAATCATGCATTAGTCAATTAACCAATTGGGGCAGTCAATCACCAAATCAGAATTTTAAATATAGTATAGATAATGATGTTTATGTAGTACTATTCTATGCTGCAAGATACATTAGCAATTATCTTTTCCTTACGCAGCTATATTATGTGAACATTTCCATGCCGTATGTGTGTGTGTTTTTTAAAAAGATTTTTAGCAAAAAAGTCACGATTGCCCTGTCCCTTTTTTAAGCAAAACTAAATCCATTACAGCGCCATTACATTTTCAAATGCCTTGGTGTACGAAAATAACACTCCAGCCCACTCAGACTGCAATGTGTTGCCAGCAAGATCAGGTTGCACACCTGATTAGACATAAAGCAGCACGTCTGCAAACAAGAACGGCTTTTACAGTTTTGTTTCTCTATCCTGGATCTGTTAGCCAGACAGACATAGTGAAACTCTCAATTCTTCTTGAGTACTCCATCTCCGTGTTGATCTTTCTCAGGTTCACATGATTATCAGCAGTTCCTTCATGCCCAATTTTTATCTAGCACTTGTGTCAAAGAGTTTTATAACCACATTAATTTGTGAAGCTAGCTAGCATCTGATAAAAATAGTGGATAAAATTATATGTCATGTTTAGTGAGAACAAAGCCAGGCGACATCTTTGTGCTTTAGTACATGATTAGAATGCAATCTGATGTTTCCTTTTACTTTGTAGGATATGGCTTCGAAAAAGATGATGTTTGAAGAAATTGAGGATGAGACGTTACTAGCCCTCAAGAAGGAGCATGAGCGGTATAGCCCTAAGATTTTTTCCAGCACTTGATGATCTTATAATTCTCTAACACCAATATTCTAACATGCGTCCTTCTGAAGGATTTTGCTTGAGGGGGCTAAGGATGACAGGAAGGCCAACATTACTATAGGGCTGGTTGTTGTTGGTGGTGTTGGCTTGCTTGCATTCATGGTGTCACGACTACGTGAAGCATCTCGTGGCTATTGGGAGGTAAAGCGCATGGCTGATGAAATAGCTTTTGCTCGAATGTATCGTGCAATGCGAATGGAAGAAGAAGAAGAAAGAGCGCTGAAAGCAAAGGAGGGCAGCAGGTCTGCATAATGCTGACTAAAGTCAACCCCAGCCCAATCTGTTGTTACTAGGGTAATTATGTTGAATCACTCTATTTATGTGTGTTTTCTGAGTTTGTACTATGTCAGACTTGTCTATGTGGTGCCGTTTCATGATGTGCTTAGTGGGGATGGGAGCACTGCAGCATCAACTGTTGAGTTTGTATCTTACAGCTTGTCTGTGGCTGAGTAGTGTTATGTTGAACCCATGATCTATGGTGTGCTTTGTAAGTCTGTTTGTCCGTTTGTTGCACGTACTTTGGGAGTTATCTAATTAAAATTTGGAACTGATTGTCTCTTCTTTTTCTAAGCCAAAAGGTTGTGATAATCATGTGGATGATTTTTGTACGTGCAAGTACGTATGATCACTGGGGTATTCGGCAATGCTTTGTTTTCTTCGTCAGTAGAGCTAGTGTCTTCTTTATCAGTTTATGTTTAAAAAACTAATTATTATTTTCTATATGGAAGTATTATTTGTGAAGTAGATGCTGCTGAATTTGAGCTTTCAACCCAGCGGGGCTTATACTACATGATAGTTTGCTGTAAGTGACTTTTCTAGTACAACTAGACAGCAATTTTCAATGCCTTATAAGCATGGTCGGGCCGGTCATCGCCAGGCCATGACTGCGAGTCCATGCACCGATCCGCTCGCGCATGCTCGCCATTCTGGCATCGCCAGCTAGTCTCACCATGGCCACAACACCACTGCCTCGTGCGACTAGGGTCCGAATTCTTGCAGACGAGTGCCCTCTCCGGCCAGATGGCATGTGTAATCAAGATGGCATTATCTCGCGCAATTCCTTGCAGCTGCAGCCATTTCAGCAGTCTCAGGCCGACGGATTGTTTGCGTTTGAAAGCAGCAGTTATCAAGTGGGAAATGGGTGAATCAAAAAGTGAAATGGGTGACTTTAGTTGCTACCGCAATACTCAACGTCACCCTGCTTCACGGTAACCAAACAAAAGGGATTCAATTTAACTTATTAAAATCCACATGCACACAAGATTAAGCATTAACAATGACTTTCCCTGCATCCCAATTTACTTGTCCATTTGATTTTAGACACGGAGATTAAAAAAGAATAATAAAATAGGTGCACCGAATATGAGAAGATAGATAGAGATAGAATGTATTGGGAAGAGATAAAGGTGTCTTGGAAAGCGATATGATCAAGTAAAATAAAAAAAATTATAAGATTTTAGATGAACAAGTAAATTGGACAGAGGCCTAGATACAATTTGTGATCACTTGATGTGTTCCATGTACTATAGCTAACCTAATGCAGCTAATCTATGTTGCAACAGTGTCAACATCACAGGACATCAAAAAAAAAGAGAGAGGGAGAGAGAGACATAGTCTTCTTCTTGCCTCTCTTTCTTCTCTGCCCGTAGCTACCTTTATAACCATAGGCGTTAGGTAACTAACAACCTTTTTTTTTTTGAGGAAAGGTAACTTACTAACAACCTTAATAAATTAACCTAAACTTATCAAATCAATTTAGGATAACATAACTAGTAATACTTAGGAGACAATAGTTGAGGCTTACTCCCTCGAGGATCCAAAATCAAGTCGTTTTAGACATTTTCTTTACCAAGACGTAATAACTACAGCTGCATGCCCGATCAAGTCCATTTGCTGGTTGAAGTTTTGAAGGCATGAGATTCTAGACCTATGGGGTTGGGGTTCAAATCCTGAGCCACACATGGATTGTTTTGGTATTTTTATTTTTGGCTCACGCCCACAAGATGTGCGGGAGAAACAAGCGACAGATGTGCGGGAGAAACAAGCGACTATTAATTCATGTAACACTCCAACAACTTAATTTAAGATATTTTGATAAAAACTTTTTAGTGTCTTGATTTAAAGATCTGGAGGGAGTATTATATAATGGACTTGTTCTCTGTCTCTTATTATATTGTGGCTTCCACGCCACAACAGTTGAGGTGGTGATTGATGCATTACAGAAAGCAACCATCCAAATTCTAAGACACAATGTCTGAGTTCAGCAATTTCATCACAGCTTGAAGATCTATTACCATATCAACAAGCAGAAGGTACCTCCCAAACCTTCATAGCAGCCATCAGCCCATCACCAGCGTAGGGGAATAAAGGTGCTCCGCCACAAGGTTGATGGTCACAATATTTTAAAGATTTCCCATAGCAGATTTGGAAAATAAAGCAGGTGTAATTATAGCTGCTTACAAAGAAGAATCTAAAACTTGAGTTAATTGGATAACAGTCAACTTTGTAATCTGAGGAGCTCTAATAAAACGAGAGCTGAATCCTATAAATCTTTATCATTTTCTTCTCATTTTTTATGTGTGTTACAATGCTCCTACAGTAAATAGCACAATTGCCTCAACAAGCAGAACCATTAGTTGCATGTACCTCAGTAGCCTTTTTAGAAGCCGCCTCAACTGGATTTTCAGTTCCTATCTGCTGACTCTGATGTTAGACCTGACACTTTCAGCTGGTTCATTGATCAATGTGACCATCATGTTCCAGCTGTCTCTTTCAATCAGTGTGCCGCTGGTTATCTTTTCAGCTTCCTATTGAACGGATCTTACAATTATATGGTCAGCTAGTTCTTCCATTGCTTTATGAACAGTCTTTTTCTTTATGCATAGTTCTTTAATCTTGCTTGTCTTTATGCAGAGGCTTCTGAGACACAGAGAGTTTGTTGAAGGATAAACATTGTTGCTTATGTGACTTTCAGGTTCTAACATATCAGAGCTCTTCAAAACACAGCGCCTTGTACAACAACAAAACACAACATATACATTTATCTGAAAGCAGCAAATATGTACATCAAACATTTGTGATGAATCACGGCTGATATGAGGAACAAGAACTGAACAATTCCACTTAAAGTCAGAAATCCATGCAAAATGACCGATCTTTATGATTGCTTTTCATACATTTACAAAGGCTAGAAAGCAGCAAACACGATATCAAATATTTGTGTGGAGTGATAACTGATACATGGAACATGAACTGAATAATATTTGTGTGGAGTAATATTTGTGATCATTTCGATGTGCCTTGTGCCAACAATAAGCAAGGACAGTAAACCTCAAAAGAAAAACATCTTTGTTGCTTTGTTTTTTTTTTTTCCAGCAATGATCCATCCAAACTCTGCACTATTATCACATTTGAAGAATTAGCTTCGCCACCACAATATCTAAGGGTGCAGATCATAATTCCACAATGCCTTATTATTGTTTCTTTCCCATTTTCAAAAAATCAAAATAAAGTAACAACAGCTTTAACTCTAGAACAGCTAATGCGTGTGGCAACACTGCACCAGTTTCAAATGATCCATATAAGTTCTGTGAACTTCTGTCAAAATTCAAGGACTTCAATAGTACAAGAGGCACAGTTAAACAAGATATCCCAGAACCCATTTCTACTAAGAGTTTCCCATGCGTAAATTCAGAAGTAAATGAAGTGTTTAGCAGAGCTGTAAAGTTTCCTATGCAAAGGAGATTTCGTCCAGTCAGCCAGCACTTGTCTATGTCTCGAAATCTGAGCAGGGACAGATGATAAGTTTATCAGCAAACTAACGTTACAAGATTGTGAATCAAGGAGGAACTAACAAGGCTAGACGCTGTCAACCCCAAAGATGAGAACAACAGATGCAGTACGCAGAGGGGCACAAACGTAACCGCTTTGCGTAGAATTACAGGAATCGAAAAGGATAGGAATTTGGAAGTAAACAAACTCTGCGAGGACGAAGCCAGTAGCCCAAGAACATACCTTCCACACATGACAGATGGAACTACTACCTCTAGCAAGTACCAGAACGCCAGCGCCGTATGCGGCATGGGCGGGCAGAAGCGACAGGACGCTGACTGGGCTTGATGGCCACCGCGTCCCAGGAACGCCCGATCGAGGCGGCTGCACCGATCTGGCTCGAACCACGGCGACCTAGAGTCAACTGCAGAAGCCGCCTTTCCGCTCCTCGCATAGAAGCACTGGCGCCGTCATTTTGCCATCAAGGCACCGAATCCGATGCCCGCTTGCCCGCGCCATTTCATTGATTTTTGTATTCCATTGATCATCGATGCCGTCGGGCGAGGGAGCCGTCAGGCGAGACTGCGTGCGGCCACTGCCGCCGAGCCTTGCTTGTGAAATGAGCCGCGGAGCATGCCCTCGACGCTGCCGATGGGTTATTAGCCAGTGCTGGTGCGCCGTCCCGCCGTGCGTGTGATCTGCTCGCTGCCCACCTTCGTGCCGCCGCGCGCGGCCCGATGTAGCTCTGCGTGCTCGCCTTCGCCTGTTCGCATCCACACTGCAGGTCGCACGCCTCGCACGCGAGTGGGCCAACTCCATCTAAGGCAGGGCACCGGACGTCGAGCGGACGGAAGAAGTTCCCACCGCACGCGGCCTCGCCCTTCCGGACGCCACGCCGACGACTAGGATTCTAGGGTTAGGTGGTGCCCTTCCTCTGCGGAGCAGCATGATGAGGGAGCGAGCAGCTGGAATCAATCCCGGGCGTGCGGCCGTGTTGACCATCGACCGATCGACGCCGGCGGGGAGAGAATGGAGGGAGAGGAGGTTCTTGGCAGAGGGCTGTTGGGTGGCTGCACCGCGGGCCAGACAGGGCACCAGGGCCACCAGTCAGTCTCTTTGTCGAAAGGCAGAGGATCTCGCTCCGCATCACGACGGTTCCTCTACCGTTGGACAGACGAGGGCCATCGAGTCACGCCCGCCTGCGTCCACCTCTTCGATTCCAGGACGCGACCTGCAGGGGCGCTAAGGCTAAAACGAGGTGGCCGTGACCGTCGAGGACGAATTTGATGCTTGCCTCGAGGATTCGAGATGCCAGCCTCCAACGCGGTGCAACTCCACTCCCCCAGCGAAATCGACATGGTCTCTACTCTCTCTCTCTCTCTTTAAGCATTCTTCTAGGCGCTTTGCATTGTACATGCCCTAATGTTTTATTTGATCTCATTGTTTAATTCGATCTATTAACTGAAATTTTTAAAAAGAATATACGATTTTTGCTTACCTGCTGCTCCATGGCATGTAGTTGATGGTGGTAGCACTGTTATGCATTTTGCCAAATATTGTTCCTTTCAAGAATAATGTGTGTCGCACTCCGCAGAAATGCCTCTCTCCATTATGTGTGAGTATAACTATGTATACTGTAAAAAGTAAATTTCAAGAGTTTTTTGGATGAGGTACAGCAAGAGCTTCCTGTCAATAAACACAGTGTTTGATTTTATCATATAGTGTTTTCTTTGTCACACTGAATTGTTTGATGTTTCAAGGAATATTTGTTCTTTCATGGCTACCTACACTGACGGAGTGACTGCTCTTGTCCTTACAAATTAGAACCATGTCGTCATTACTTATTTTTGTTGTAATGAGTACTACTGCACTTACATGTATCAGGTCATTGTATGTTTTCTGTCTTCTGTTTGTGGAGATCTGTGTCAGCTCAGTCACGTTATCAGTTTGCGGAACTAATATAACAGCCACACTAGGTCCCGCTTGTTTCTTATCATGCTTGATCTCGATAGTCTTTCAGAGTTGTTCACGAGAAGGTTTCGTCGTGAACAAGAATAGTGGCAGCTCTGTTACTTAAACAGGATGGCACACTGCATGCAAGCAGGCAATCATGTTGTTTTCTTGTGATTTTCAGAGGAGTTTTACAAATGTAAAATAGAAATTCACTATGAACACTGGTTGTAAAACACAATACAAGCTTCCATTGAATTGTGGACCAATTGATCAGGCACAATGTACAATTTAAAAAAAAACTATAATGAACACATAGTCCAGGCTAAATTAAACGGCTAAAACTTCACATGCATAAAGACTTCTGAATCAGGCCCATTACAATATGCAGCTGCTGCTGAATCAGGTCGGAAGCCTTGACCACTGATGGATTTCGCATTGTGGTCTGCCGTCGCTCCCATTGAATCGCTGCTGCGGCCGCCACACTCCACGGACTCCATATGACACCTCTACATCGCCGCCCTTCTTGGGAGGAACAGATCGGGGGACACGAACAGACGGAGTAACACGAACTGATCGGGTAGGGAAAAGGGCACACTCAGGATTCTTCTCTCTTGAAGGGGCGCTTGAATCCCCTACCGGCCTTGGGAGAGAACAGACCCTTGAAGCTATGGACGCTGGGGATGGAAGAGAAGGCAGGGGGGGCGGGCGGCAATATGAGGAAGAAAGATAGGTGGGATTATTCCGCGAACTGTAAAATTGATAGGGGGTTCATTATAAAATCACAAGAGCTGAACGGTGAGAGGAACTCAGGCCTCTGGGTGGAGATCTGATGGGTAGCGCGAGTCGTTTTAATAACAGAGATCGAGTTGGTGGACTACTTACTACTTGCTTAATTTACCTTTTCAGTTTTTGTTTTTTTTTTCTTTCTTTCTTTCTTTTGAACAATTCATTACTACTACCTTCTCAGTTTATTATATTATACTATATATTACTACTGTGTGATGCAGTGTAAGTAGTAAGCAACAACACTATACTATTCGTGTTTTGGCAAAGTTAATTAGGCGAACACCACAACACTCTCGGTATGTAGTGGATGCGTGGTAGTAGTACTAGTAATTTGAAACAGAATGACAAAGCCGCAGGGATAGGATAGAGATAGAGATGAGAATGTACCCTACGTACGTAGGCGCATGGCAGAAGCTGCTTCAGCAGACGCAACAGGCGCAGCCTTTTTGCTTTTGCGCTGGGAGCTAGCTAGCTAGCGAAACCAAAGCCGACCAAAGCCGACCAAAGCCGGTCCTTTGCTGCTTGCTTGCTTTTTGGTCTTCGTGAGAGCCAAAACAGAAACAGAGCGCGTGGTCTGAATCTCTGACGATCACGAGCCACGCGCGCGCGCCATCGCCACATGTGGTTGCCCATGCATCTTATTATTCGATCTCGATCCTGTAACGCACCGTAGAGTTTAAAAAAAAAAATAACGTACTACATGTAAGTCTATAACTATACTACTGACTGTTATTTGGTGAAACTGACGTGTGATCAAATACTAGTATATATTCATTGCAAAGAAATACTAATATAAGTTCAATGTACTACAACACTAGTATTAGTTAGTAGTAGTACTGTACCAAAATTAGGGAGTGGGCTTGAGCTGCTGACCGGCATGCAGACGTGGTGAGATGCTGTACTATACTACCCTTTTCGAGATGATGATTTCCGTAAATTGGCCGGGCAAGCTGCCGCGGTCGCGAAAGCGAACCCAACACCAACCACTGGCCACACTCCCTGCGCAAGATGCCCAGCTGCTGCTGCTCCCAATTCCAAGCACACGGAGAAAGAGAGACTGCATGGTGTAGCTGGACTCCTGCAGCTGCTTTTTGGCTCTCTCTCCCTCTCTTTGTGCCGGTGCATGTTGTAGCGACAATAGAGATGAACTACTAAGAGCAATGCTACGAGAGCCGCTTACAATCCACGTGGGAGTCGATGATGGAGGCCTCAAACGTGGCGACAATCCAGGCCGAGGCCGCACAAGAGCTCCTCTGCGGATGGTCCGCACCAAATCTTTTTCCACCAGTGGTACGTCCTCCCTCTCCCTCTCTTTCTCTCTCTCTGTCTTCGTTTCCATTGGACTCACGCCTTTGTCCTCTTGTCTTCTTTGTCACTCTACTCATGCCACCCCATTCGCCCCGCCCCCACTGCGCGCCGTGGCGGCGTACAAGCTCCAAAGCCTCTCAGGTCGTCTGCTTCGGCAATAGCCAGAGCACGGCGCCGTAATCAAGCAAACAACCCCGGCTCGCGGCAACTACGCCACGACCGTGGCTACAGGCCACACCACCGACCGCCGCGGGCACCTGGCCGCTGCGACCAGCTGCGCAGTCCTCTCGGGTGTGACAGTGATTCTGGGAAAGCCCCAGCTCACCGTCTTGCACTCAGCCTCAACGCTAGATTCGGCCGACGCCATGCTCGCCGCCTTTATCTATACCAGGGCCGGCGAGTCGTCCGCTGCTTTGGCGATCGAGGAGAAAGTCCCAGTCGTCAGCGCTGAGGGCCGCGGGAGCAGGTGCGCTGCCACAAAGCACCCTACTTCGTCTCATCTGCACCATCTGATAGGCGCCGGCGCACTCAGAGGAGCCTAGGAGATCCTCATCCTTCCATCTCGCTGCGTTGGCGCTTGCCGACGTCTTAATGTACTGCCATCTCGTAGCTGCCGCTGTCCTCGCCAGCGCCACTGCTGCTGGCCTCGTCAGCGGTGGCCTCGTCACTCACAACCTAGGTGTCGGCGCCACTGCTGCTGGCCTCGCCGGCGGTCGCCTCGTCACTCACAACCTGGGCGTTGGCGCCACTGCTGCTGGCCTCGCCGGCGGTGGCCTCATCACTCACAACCTGGGCGTCAGGGCCACTGCTGCTAGCCTCGCCGGCGGTGGTCTCGCCACCCTCACTCACCATGCGAGCAAGAGGATTGGCATCACCGCCGCCGCTGGTGGCATCAATGGCCGTGGCCTCGCACGCTATAGTGGGCTTGGCCGCGGCTATGCCACGGAAGGCAAGGGAGACGAACCCGGAGGTTCCGACGCTGATGAGAAGATGTTCCATTTTCTAAAAGGAGGCAATAAACACAAGTCAGACCAACATACAAAATATGTTAAGGGAAGAATTGTAAGTCTTTTTTTGTGCGTTTTGTGTAAGCACAGTAGTCTTAAACAGTATATAGTTGTCTTAAATGTGATCCAATTTGCAGACGTAGATATAGGAAGCAGGTAATTGTGCTTGGATGCGTTGGTGTGCTTGCTGTGCTCTTGCGTATTGCATCTATCGTCTGGTGGGTCTATCAAGAATTAAAAAACTCTATGATCTACTACTGCTTTGAAGCTCCAGGTGGCATCACCAAGGCAGCGCAGGAGGCCGGCGCTTCTCTGAAACAGAGTGTGCTAGCTACTAGCACCTCGGTCAGTGAGAGTTTCCAAGGTGCTGCCGCCTTCTTCAAAAATTTGCTACCAAATGCTGACAGATTGATCAAGGAGAAAGTCCTTGCAATCTTCAAGGGTAAGAAAGAAAATACAGATGTGGCCTCCAAGTAATTGGAAGAGGAGTCAAAGAAGTAGATGTCTGTTCATAAGGTTATCATATCATCTAGCATGCGTCACATTAAATTTTCTTTTTTCACTTATTTTCTTCTATCTGTGGCATGTTGCATAAGCTGTATTAGATTTGCTATTTTTGTAAGACTCTTTATTTTTAGCATGTCAACTAATACCGTACGAATTGATTAATTGACTATATATATTATGAAGGATAGGAACATAAAAGAACTGAATTTGTAGGTTCATGATGTCACTAGAAGATGCTTGATGTCTTCTAAGTTTGATCGCTAGGTTTTTTTTCTGCATGATTTAATGTTACTAGGTTTCATTTGGTGTAATTGTTAGAAAAAAGTAACGAACCATATGTAAGTCTATAACTATACTACTGACTATTAGTTGGTGAAACTGACGTGTGGTCAAATACTAGTATATATTTCTTGCAAAAAAAAAATACTAGTATAAGTTCAATGTACTACGGCACTAATATTAGTTAGTAGTAGTACCGTACCAAAATTAGGGAGTGGGCTGCAGTTGCTGGGTGGCATGCAGACGTGGAGAGATGTTGTACTATACTGCCCTTTCCGTGATGATGATTTCCGTGAATAGGCCCGGCAAGCTGCCGCGGTCGCGAAAGTGAACCCAACACCAACCCCCGGCCGCACTCCATACGCAAGATGTCCAGCTGCTGCTGCTGCTCAAGCAGCAGCTGCTCCCAGTCCCAAGTACACGGAGAAAGAGAGACTACATGGTGTAGCTGGACTCCTGCAGCTGCTTTTTGGCTCTCTCTCCCTCTCTTTGTGCCGGTGCATGGTGTAGCGACAATAGAGATGAACCACTAAAAGCAATGCCACGAGAGCCGCTTACAATCCATGCGGGAGTCGATGATGGAGGCCTCAAACATGGCGACAATCCAGGCCGGGGCCGCACAGGAGCTCCTATGCGGATGGTCTGCACCAAATCTTTTTCCACCAGTGGAACGTCCTCCCTCTCCCTCTCTTTCTCTCTCTCTCTGTCTTCGTTTCCATCGGACTCACGCCTTTGTCCTCTTGTCTTCTTTGTCACTCGACTCACGCCACCCCATTCGCCCCGCCCCCACTTCGTTTCCATCGGACACCAAAACCCCAGGTCATGGCCTTTCAGGCTGCTCTCGCCACGGCAAACTACGCGTCGCGACGGCGTAGAAGCTCCAAAGCCTCTCAGGTTGTCTGCTTCGGCAACAGCCAGAGCACGGTGCCGTCATCAAGCAAACAACCCTGGCTCGCGGCAACTACGCCACGACCGTGGCTACCGGCCACACCACCGACCGCCGCGGGCACCTGGCCGCCGCGACCGGTTGCGCAGTCCTCTCGGGTGTAGCGGTGATTCAGGGAAAGCCCCAGCTCACCGTCTTGCACTCAGCCCCGACGCTAGATCCGGCCGACGCCATGCTAGCCGCCTTTTATACACCAGGGCTGGCGAGTCGCCCGCTGCTTTGGCGATCAAGGAGAATGTCCCCGTTGTCAGCACGGAGGGCCGCGGGAGCAGGTGCGCTGCCAAAAAGCCCCCTACTTCGTCTCATCTGCACCATCTGATGGGCGCCACTCAGAGGAGGCTAGGAGATCCTCGTCCTTCCATCTTGCCGCGTTGGCGCTTACCGCGATGTCTTAATGTACTGCCATCCCACAGCCGCCGTTGTCCTCGTCGGCGCCACTGCTGCTGGCCTTGCCAGTGGTGGCCTCGTCACTCACAACCTGGGCGTCGGCGCCACTGCTGCTGGCCTCTTCGACGATGGCCTCGTCACTCACAACCTAGGCATCGGCGCCACTGCTGCTGTCCTCGCGGCGGTGGCCTCGTCACTCACAACTTAGGCGTCGGCGCCATTGCTGCTGGCCTCGTCGGCGGTGGCCTCGTCACTCACAACCTGGGCGTCGGCGCCACTGCTGCTGTCCTTGCCGGCGGTGGCCTCATCACTCACAACCTGGGCGTCGGAGCCACTGCTGCTGGCCTCGCCGGCGGTGGCCTTGTCACTCACAACCTGGGCGTGGGCGCCACTGCTGCTGGCCTCGCCGGCGGTGGTCTCGCCGCCCTCACTCACAATGCGGGCAAGAGGATCGGCATCACCACCGCCGCTAGTTGCATTGCTGGCCGTGGCCTCGCACGCTATGGTGGGCTTGGCTGTGGCTATGCCACGGAGGCAAGGAAGACGAACCTGGAGGTTGTGACGCTGATGAGCAGATGTTCCATCTTCTGAAGGAGGCAATACACACAAGTCAGACCAACATACAAAATACGTTACGGGAAGAATTGTAAGAAAGAAAATGCAGATGTAGCCTCCAAGCAATTGGAAGAGGAGTCAAAGAAGTAGATGTCTGTTCATAAGTTTATCATATCATCTTGCATGCGTCACATTAAGTTTTGTTTTTTCCATTTATTTTCTTCTATCTGTGGCATGTTGCATAAGCTGTATTAGATTTGCTATTTTTTTAAGACTCTTCTTGTTTAGCATGTCAACTAATTGACTGTACGAATTCATTAATTGACTATATATATTATGAGCGATAGGAACATAAAAGAACTGAATTTTGTAGGTTCATGATGTCACTAGAAGATGCTTGATGTCTTCTAAGTTTGATCGCTAGATTTTTCTGCATGATTTGATGTTACTAGGTTCCATTTGGTGTAATTGTTAGGAAAAATATTCAGTTGAAACCACCTACTCAGTAGAATCAATTAAAACCCTCTCAAAAACATACTTATAAGTTTTCTAAAATTATGAAACTTGGCATACATGTAGATGATAGAGTAAGCAACATCCGCACAAAAGTTCACATTAAAACTCAACTTCATTAAAAAGATACAGAAATAACAAATTAGGTTGCAAGAGGACAAACATGCATCACATACACTATTTTATCTTTTTAATGAAGTTGTGCTTGAAGATGTAATTTTATATGCATATTTCTCACCATATCTTCTACTCGTATGTTAAGTTTCATAATTTTTCAAAACTTGTAACTATGTTTTTTGAGAGGGTTTTCACGATTTCACCGAGTAGGGTGGTTTCCACTAAATATTTAGCCTATTTGTTATTGCTATGTATTTGAGAAACCTGAATTTCTTATGAGTGGTTTACCCAGGTTGTATTTTGCACTTGGGCATTTTTTTAGGTACTTTGTTTTTGTTGAACCAATGGATGCTATACTGGTTTACTGGATGGGTTCAATCTTTTATCTCGTGATAGTTCGATAACTTGATTTTTTCAGAGTGGTTTTGCGTTTTCATGTTTGTGGAATAAAATGCAGAGGGAAGCATTGTGACAATCTCCATTCAGTCTATAAGCAGTCTGACAAATAGTAATTTTACTTCTTTTGCAGTGCGGTCGCTGCCTGTTGCAATCATAAGGGGTCAAGAAATGGATCATTTGATAGAAGCTGTTATTTGAGTTTCAGTAAGTTAGATGTTTTGCTCGTAAACTCTGTGTAGTGAACTTATGCGCTACTCCCTTCATCCCTTAATGTCTATTGCAGTGCCATTGCTATCTGTTGCAATCATCAGGGGTCAAGATATGGATCATTTGAAAGAAGCTGCTATTTGAGTTTCAGTAATTTAGATGTTTTGCTCGTAAACTGAAACTTATGCACTGCTCCCTTCGTCCCGTAATGTCTGTAGTATTATTTGTATTTCTGTTGGAACAATGTTATGAATCACATACTCTCAGACTAGTTTCATTGCCCCATGCATAGTAGAGACGAAGAAAAGTTCGGTTTTAATTGCTGGAATGCGGTCCTGAGTAGAGTTTAGAATTAGTTTCCAGCAAGATAAAGTTAGTACATTGCATGTTTTACACAAAAATTAGAGCATGTAAGACCACTACGGCCTCAATCAATAGAATAGGGGAAAGCAGAAACCTGCAGGACTTGGCAATTCCCGAGAGCCTCAAACCCAGGAAGCTTAAAATCATTAAAGCTCAAGTCAAGAACCTGCAAATATTACAGTAGACATAAGCTAGCAGATCCAAAATCAACAAGCAACTAGCATATATATGGTGCATATCCGAAAATAACAAAAGGATATGCAACAAGGTTCCAATAAATCAAAGAAATAAAACAAGTCATACCTTTACCCCCCTAAGAATCTGGATACCCTCCAAACTTGATAAACGGTTGTCCCTGAGATAGACAAACTAGAACCAACAAACATAATCAGCAACGACTTCAGTTATCTCGTATTCATAAGTTAAGCTGGCCTTTTACTGTATTGCACATTTCCCTTTTAAGTGGCAACTACACGAGTGAAATGTAGCAAGTGAAAGAAAAATAGCAACCTTGTGCTGTCTAGCTATCACCAAAGTATGGGAAGCAGAGAGGACGTGAAGAGAAATGGTAGGAACAGTAAGCTCACCTCAAGAGCATTTGTTAACCTCGATTGCTTCAGAGTACGAACCCTATGACCTCTTGAATCAAGTCTCTGCAGTGGCAGAAAAGGTGATGAGCAATCAAAGTGAGGATACAGCAACTATTTGTAAGCACCTGGATCATTCATAAAATTGCAGAAGAACTACACTAACCACTTCATCACTAGCTTTCAAATCCACCTGTGGCCGCATCATGAACCTGGAATCACGACTGTCGGCAGTTGAGCTCTTCCTCCGGCTAGACACAGAACGTTTGTCTGGTGATGATGCCTGAGGGGGTGTTTGGATGGGGTGCAAAAGCGAGAAAACGAGCTAAACTTTTAACCGACGCGGAGCTAAAGCGCCAAACACCCACGCGAATGAGCAAAACCTTTAGCCCCCGACGAACACTCACGGACGGCGGACGGACGAATCTACCCCAGCGCGCCTAGCGAGGTAGGACGCCCCCCGGCCCCGCCCTTCCGCCCCCCCCCCCCCCCCCCCCCGCCCGTGGAGCGTCGGAGCGCCGGCGAAACGGCGAAAGCGGACGGAGACGCCCCCCTCCCGCACGGGAGATCGAGGCCCCCCCCCCCCCAAAAAAAAAACCCGCGGGAGGCCACCCGGCGAGATCCGTCCGCCCCCCGCGCCGCCCGGCCCCCCCCCCCCCGCGGCGAGCTCCGCCCCGCCCCCCCCCCCCCCCCGGGAGGCCGGCCGGCCAGATCCCTCCGCCCCCCCCCCCCCCCCCCCCGCGGGAGGCCGCCCGGCGAGATCCCTCCGGCCCCCCCCCCCCAGGCCCGCGGGAGGCCGGTCGGCGAGATCCTCCGCCACCCACCGGGCCGGCCGCAGATCTGCCCCGCGGGAGGCCGCTCCGAGATCTGGAGCCCCCCCCGGGGGCGCCGCCCCGACGCCTAGATCCCCGCCCACGCATCGAGCGAGACGCGCGCCCGCGAGGTCGGCCGAACGCCGCCTGGCCGGCGGATCCCGACGCCCCAACGGCCCCCCCCTCCCCCCGGGCCCGCCAGCGCGCTCCGAGGCCGAACGACCGCCCTTCGACCGGCGGCCCAGACGGGACCTGTACGTGTCATATTGTGCAGTTCATGTGACACCAACTATCGGATTGCAGCAGTTAGGAACAATTTAAAGATTAATTGATCTTTGTTTGGTGCAAAATGCATTGCTCTATGTACACACCTTTCTCTGCAAAATTTGACCTTCTTACTACTACAAGCCTCTTGTGCCTTGCATCTGCTTCATTGTATATCATGTGCTGCTTAGCATCTTTGATTATGCAATACACTTTCGTAGAAGAAATAATTATTTCATCAAAGCCTTACATTTGTTGGCTAAGCTCACAGAAATAATTTCTGTTCTATATTAGCAATAGTGATTCTTGCAATTTGTGTTTCCTTTGCTCAAGGATCACCATTTCTTTTGCAATTTTATAAAAGTTTAACTGACCATGTGATTTGTGACTTGTGAGGTGTTTCTTAATCTTTTATAGCCTATGGAAGATGGCGTAGTTTATGTGATCAGATCAATGAATATCAACATGTAAAAAGATAAATACTCTTAGTGCCAATTTATTTCCTATGTAACAACAGGGACAAAACATTATATGCCAGAATAATATAGAATTGCTTATTTGTTGTTTTAATGTAACGATAGTGCCCTAAAATGGTCAGGGCATGAGGCCTTTTCTTCTTTACAAAATTTGTGGTCACTTCATTTCATTTGGTACTCACTACATTATTGTTCTAATATTGTTTCGATTGTCGTAGGACCTAGTAAGGCTGATTAGAGGAGTGTCAGCTTTGTCTAGCTTTGCTACGAAGGTATTCCGCGAGGAGAGCTACTTCAGTACTGAGAAGGTGAGATGATTTTTCTCTTTTGTAAACAATTGTGAACTGGTGCACTGTAATTGTCCAATTTAGTGCCTTCTTTTTTCACATTTTTCATGACATTAGGTTTACTGAGCTTCGGTCCCTGCTTCGCACCCATCGAGTCCACCAGGCACACATGGCCGAATTAGGCGGTGACGACTCCGGTGATTTGTTCTCGTAGCCCCCGTCGTACTCTCCCCCTCCGGCGGACGGTTTGAACATCTTCTCCAATAACGTTGGATTTCAATCAAGCTCAACCTCCGTGCGTGGTGCCCAGATTGGCTTCGAGGCATTGGACCTCAACTCGCAAGCGGAGAGTTGGCCACATTTGGCGGCGTACCGGGATTACCTACAGTCGGGAAGTGAGGATGGAGGCAATGCGGACACCCTGCCGTTCCCTCCCCGTCGACCACACCCTGCCAATCGATCTCTCGCGTTACGCGAGTGTTGCACCAGCGGCAGCGGCGGTGTGTTAGCTGCGCGAGGACCAGGGCGCGCAGAGGCAGGTGCATGTGGTCCTGCCCATCGCCGTCCGTACCCACCGTCGTATAGCGGCCGTGCCATGCCCTCCCAACCTCCCCGAGTGGTACCTCGAGGCGGTGGTCTTGCTGGTGGACGGCACAGTGATGATGAGGACTTTGATGACGACAACGGTGATGACGAAATTGTTCGCTGCCCTCAGGTATATGCCAACATCAAAGTGCTACATTCAAAAATAGGACCATGTGATTTTATCTTAGTACATGTTTAATTTGATTTGATCTTTTGACTAGAATAAAACTGATAAGGTAAATTGGACGGACAAACATAATAAAATGTTGTGTAAGTTGCTGCTTGAACAAATTGCTTTGGGTAACTACAACAAGAGAGTTATGACGGCTAGAGGGTACAAGCAGATCATACATAAGTTTCACCGTGCAACAAATTTGAGGCACGATAGGACCCAAATCAGGCAATTGAAGCAGATGTACCAGTTCATAAAAGATCTCCAGACCAATTCTGGACTAGGACGCGATGAAAATGGATGGCCTACCGCAGATCCTGAATGGTGGGAAGATGCAACAGAGGTAGTACATTTAGCTGAACATGTAATAATAAGTGCACTAAGATTCATCAACCAATATCTAACTTTTTTTTATTGACGTATGCAGAAACATACAGAATGGAAAAAGCTAAAATCAGGACCTCCGGAGTTCTTACCAGAGCTTGAGGAAATCTTTGAGGGAGTTGCTGTGGATGGTTCCTCTTCCTACGTTCCTGGACAAGGTAGTTTTCATGCAGAAACAGAACATCCAGAACATGAGGACGATGACGACGGTTTCGAAGACTTCCAACCTAGTCCACTGAGTTCAAGTAGCCGCAAGAGAGCAAGTAGTACTAGCAGTACAGCTGAAAGTCCTAAAAAGAAATCGAAAATCCCAATGGTTAAGATGATGAAGGATTATTTGACTGCGTCAACCAAGATGTCAGCTGAAAGGAACGAGTACTTGAAGGCTGCGTGTACTACCAAAAGAGAGAGGACGTCGGAGTTGCATTCTTCAATTACGCACTGTCAGCAGTTGGCTTTAGAGTGTGGGGTGACAGAAACAAGTGCAGAGTTCTACGCAGTTTCACGGATTTGCAAAGATAACTGCACTAGACACTTTTTCATTAACATACCTAGTCCAGAAGGAAGGCTGGCCTTCTTACAAAGATACTGCAAGCAGCACAACCTTAATTAGATTCGCTTATGACACTATTCTATTATCTGTAGTGGGTCTATGAACGCATTTCGCCTATGTCTCCTGTACACGTATTATGCGTGTGTGTGATGTGAACCTACTTTATTCATGTGTGTTATGAACTGACTGTTAGTAAGTTCGATGTGAACGTACCGTGACTTGGAGATGTGAGCTCATTATCTATATATGTGACTTAGAGAGGTCAATGTGTGATGTGTTAAGTGATTTGTATATTAGTCACATGTTTTAAATTTGGGACTTTTGAACTATCGTCTCATGAGGTTGTTCGTACTGGTGTTGCAGGATATGTCTGGCCAGACTGATTCAAG
The DNA here is from genome assembly GCA_001182835.1 of Oropetium thomaeum. Taxonomy (NCBI): domain Eukaryota; kingdom Viridiplantae; phylum Streptophyta; class Magnoliopsida; order Poales; family Poaceae; genus Oropetium; species Oropetium thomaeum. The sequence continues at coordinate 69,604 of LFJQ01000132.1, read as the reverse complement.
TGACGATGAACTTATCAAGCTTGTACTGGAGGAAGAGGAGATACAACAACGTGAGGTCATGGAAGACATGTTCATGTTTGGTATGTACTACGAAACTTACTTCCAAAAATCGAAGAGGAGAAATGTCATTTTAAGCGGTCATGATTGGGTTATGAGAAATCTAGAAGATAGTACAGAATGTTATAACATGTTTAGGATGAGTAGACCATTATTTGATCGGCTTCATGATCTATTGGTGCACTCATATGGATTACAGTCCACAAAAAATAGTTCTTCAATGGAGTCATTAGGAATGTTTCTTTGGATGGTTGGCGCACCTCAATCAGTCAGGCAAGCTATGAATCGCATGGAGAGGTCTCTAGAGACAGTTCATCGCAACTTTGATAAAGTATTGAAATGTGTTCTTAAGCTTGCTGCTGACATAATTAGGCCAGTAGACCCTGAATTTGGAACATTACACCGTAGGTTACAGAATCGTAGGTTCTTTCCATACTTCAATAATTGTATAGGAGCTTTAGACGGCACTCACGTACAAGTTGTGGTGCCAAAGGACAAGATGGTTCAACATATGTGTCGGAAGGGTTTCACTACGCAAAATATGCTAGGTGTTTCTGACTTCGATATGAGGTTCACATTTGTTCTTGCCGGATGGCCGGGTTCAGTACATGATATGAGAGTGTTCAATGATGCTATCCACAAATACAAAGACAAATTTCCCCATCCTCCACCAGGTAACATGATATATATTTGTTTTTAGTTTATTGTTCAACGTGCACTAATGACATACGTACTGACTGTAACAAAACATTGGACTTGTACAGGAAAGTTTTACCTTGTGGACTCAGGTTACCCGAATCGGTGGGGTTATCTTGCACCATACAAGGGAACGAAGTACCATATACCAGAGTTTCAGCGCGGGTCGATGCCTAAAGGTATAAAAGAGACCTTCAATTTTGCTCATTCGTCACTAAGAAATATTGTGGAGAGGGCATTTGGAGTTTTAAAGATGAAATGGAGGATTTTATTGAAAGTGCCAAGTTATCCAATGAGAAAACAAAGTGAAATAATAGTAGCATGCGTGACATTGCATAATTTTATTCGAGACGGTAAAATTGAAGACAGGAACTTCGAGCTATTTGAGCATGATGAGACTTATGTTCCTCCAGAGGCTTCAACAATTAAACCTCCTGCATTGATAACTGAAGGAACGGAGGAAGATCAAAATATAGATAGATTCCGTGATGAATTAGCGCACGTTTTGTTTAGAAGATTGTAAGGCGGATTTGTTCTGTACTATGCACGAACAGTATTCGTTTATGTAATTGACCTGTTATCGAAACTGAAATATTTTATTACTTCATGTATGGTGATCATATGTGTTATATGCAAACAAGGACAATTTGATCATTTCACGTTACAAAATAAAATTTTTAACCTCTCTCCAAACACCCCTAGGCTAAAGTTTTAGCGACTAAAACTTCTTTGACAAATTACTTGAAACAGAAGGTGACCGCGGTGAGTTCAGAGAAGAACTGGAGGCCAATCTCCTAGTGCTGCCATTGGCGCCCTCTGTCTTGGTGGACTGGACTTTCTTAAGCGAAGCAGTTGATGATGCCTTAACAGTAGGTTTCTTCTTCACATCCGCCTTGGTACTCTCTGACGCCAAAGACGTTTTCCTTTCCAGTGAAGGCTTTGAACTAACAGTGGAGGCTGACACTGACAGTGGCTTGCTCTTCTTCAACCCATCCGACATCGTGGGACAGGACTTCTTCACATTATTAGAAACATCTGAGCTGCCACCATCCAGTTACTGCGTTCCAGCACTTCCAGTGCTGCTTCTTCTCTGCACCGAACCGGTATTCACAGACGAAGTCTTCGTCAGGGTAGACCGGACCACGCCTGACTCTGCAGGAGCACCACCGTCTGTCCGCTTCTTGTTTTGATGAAGCAGTCCCCAACGTGAACCTACTGGCAGAAACCGCTTGCGCGGCTTCACCTGTTTGCCAGGCTGTGGCTGCATGCACGGCGTGCACACGAAATTAAGGGCGGATTAATTGCTAGTTGTTTTTCTGTTCATTATGTCGTCATCTAAATTAAAAAGATTAATTATGGGATCAAGAGAGTAAATAATATATTCCAAATAAGTTAGTACTAATTGTCATATATCATGCATTCTCCTTCTCTCCCGTCTCCTCCCGACGCGGCACACCTGCCGCGCCACGCCTGCCTTTCGTACGACGCTGCCGCGGGTCACCGATGCCGCGCCGCTGCCTGCCATGCCAAGTCGTCGTACGGGATCAACCTCGACCGCTCGTCATCATCGCCACGAAGGCACGAAGCACTCGCCGGAAAACAACCGAAGCGGAGCTCCGTTCGCTCGGCGAGTGCGCGTCCTCTCCGTGCCGAACTCCTCTCTCTCTCTCTCGAGCTCCGTTCGCTCCAATAATGGCGCCATGCGCGTCCTCTCCGTGCCGAACTCCTCTCTCTCTCTCTCTCTCTCTCTCTCTCTCTCTCTCTCTCTCTCTCTCACTGCGTGTGTGTGCGCGCGCGCCCTGCCTGCCAGAAGCTATCGCAGCTATGCCAGGCCAGGCGGTAGGCAGGTCTGGTGGTACGGAGGATTATACTGTACCCCCATCCGCACACTGATCTACGCAAGCCGCAGCACTAAAAAAAAGTAAAGTATTTTTAGTTATGTCTAAAATATGATTAATTAGCGATAAAGAGTCAGTGCTCTTAGATGATGTTGAGAACTTTGTTAGCTGTTTCATCTTCAAGGTACAAAATTGAAAATTTTCATACTAATAACAAAATTCTGTAATAGATTGCTGATGATCGTCAGGTTATCTAACTCTTAACTAGCAATCATGCACGACCATCAAACACAGGTGAAAAAAAAATTTTCTCAAGCATTATGTTTTAAATTTTTTCCTCTATATTTATAAAGAACAAATTATGTATGATAATTAGAAAAAAGAATCCTACTACATTTCTAAAGGAAATAATGTGTTAAAGAGATTTGTTTTTTTGGCAATAAAAGGAAATATACTCTTTTCTAATGATGGTCATGTATACGATCTCTACTACTTCGTACGTGAAAAGGAGAGTCTACTTCAGAAACGTGTCACTTTGAATCAAATTATGGATTATGAAAAGAATAGTCTATTTTAAAATCAAATAGAATTTTAAAAAAGAGAGTTTACTTTAAAAGCATACCGCTTCGATCAAATTAAAGATTATAGGAGACCTCACTTTGAATAAAGGATCGTATATCACGGTAATTCGATTAAGAAAAAATAATCCATAGCAACAGGTATGTTGCTAGTTAAAAAATAATTTCAGGAAGCACAATAAAAACATCTTTTTCGATTTATTGCCGTGGATCTTTTTTAAGCTCAACTCGGTCCATAATTTGCGATGAAACCCCTGCCCTTTTCTTTTTCCTACGTACACACCCTTAGCTAGACTTAGACACATCTAAAAATTATAGACACGGAAAGCGGAGTACACAGTGGCCTTTGAACAGCGCAGGGTAAGGCAATGAGAAACAACCGGTAATAAGACAATAAATGCAGTACATAAGTCGGTAACAAGCATTGACCAGAGACATGTGCGCGCGCGCGTCCTGGCTGCCAGAAGCTGTCGCAGCTATGCCAGGCCAGGCGGTAGGCAGGTCCGGTGGTAGGGAGGAGATATCTGCACTTGGAACCCGGTACTAAAAGTGTCCTTCTTTCGAGGAGTATTACTTCCGCTGATCTCCTCTACGTCCAAAAATATAAATATTTATTAACTTTTAAACGATATGTTTGATTTAAATTTTTTTTATATAATATCAAAATAAATAAGTAATATATAAAATTTATTTAATACTAACATACTATAATAATTAAAATAAAACTTTTATAAATTTTTAAATAAGATAAAATGGTCAAATATAGTGTTTAAAAATCAATAAACGTTTATATTTTTATAGGGACGAAGTAAAAAATAGAGAGAATTCAAGGCACCGTACGATGTGACACAGACTACACCTCAAGGCTATGGTGGTGTTTGGAACTTTAGGCCCTAAGCTAAAGTTTTAACGCTAAAACTTTAGCTTAGGGGGTGGCGCTCGTGAGAGGGGGCGGGGGGGTTGGCGTGGTTTGGCCGCCCATACCTGCTTGTCGTCGCCGCCGGGATATCCGCTCGCGCCGGGGGGGGGGGGGGGGGGGGCGGTCGCCTCGACGCAGACGGTGGGGGCGGGGCCCGCCAGCGGATCCCGATCGCGCTTCGTTGTGGGGAGGGTGGGGGGGGGGGCTCGGTCAGCCGGGGACGGGCGGGGCGGGGCGGGGGCGGGGGGGGGGGGGCGGAGCCCGCTCCGCCAGTGCGGGCCGGGGGGTGGGGGGGCGTCGCCTCGACATCGGCGGTGGGGGCGGGGGTCGCCGGTCGCTCGTGGGATGGGACGAGGGATGGGGTGAGGGCGGCTCGCTCCGTCCCGGCAGGCGGCTCGCCTCGACACCGACCCCGGGGTGGATCAGGGCGGGGGGGAGGGGGACTCGGCCCGGGTGGGGGTTGCGCGGGGGAGGAGACGGGGTGCCGCGCTCGCTGGTGTGGGTGTGGGGGGTGCGGCGGGCCGTCGGACGCGGTGTCTGGGTGCGTGGGGAGGCAAGTGGGCTAAACATTTAGCCGCTCCTGTTTGGAGACATTGACTAAAACTTAGCTAATTTTTGCCGTTTTACTCGTTTTTGCTGGGTATCCGAACACCACCTATGTATGCCCTTTTCCCGTCGGAGAGATCCGGAGTTTGATCGGTCCTTGCCCAGCGGCTCTCTCGCTCTGGCCTGGCAAAGACAAAAATCACCGCTTTGCCTCTGGCTCCGTTGCTCCAGCTCTCCTAACAGTAGCACTGTTTGCAGCTACAGTATAGAAGCGGTAGAAGCGGAAAAATGTAGCTCCAGCTACTCCACGTTCATTTTAGCCGATGGAGGACGAATCACTCCGATGAACAGTCGCGCACAGAACAGGTCATGCTACAGTAAACATGTCAGAGTAGCGGGAGCGATTGGGAGCTATGCCAAGTCTCCCTCCGTAGCCTCAGACACGGTTACCAACGCCCCCACGCCGCTGGACTCTGCGCCGTCCATGCGCAGTGAAGCTGCTGCGCCGTTCCGTGCGTCGGACGAGTTGCTGAGAGAAAGAAGGGACGGAAGCTTTACTTTGGAGAGAGAAGGATTTCAGAGCTTTACTGTAGAGAGAGAAGGATTTCAGACCAAGCCTACTGCTGCCTACGGCCTAGCTAGCTGTCTAAAATGACAGTTGTTGCGGGACTTTTTCTCAAGCTAAAGCGTCGATCAGAACGTCCCGGACGGAGGGAGTACTTAGGAGCAGGCGCTGACGACGGGACCCGGCCGGCGCAGGGCCGCAGGAGCTGCTCCGGGCAGGCGGGATTCACGGACAGGGGAGGTGAGAGAGTCACCTTTCCAGTCCTGGAGGTGGAGTAAGGGCAACACGATCACGACGCAGGCTGGAGGATCGCACGCCAGGCGGTGCCTTGCGAGGGCGGCGACCTACATCAAGGCGGTGTCTGTGGGGGCAGAGGCCTGGGTCGGACAGAGGGAGACCTTTTTGTCTCTTTTGCTCCATTGGCTTCCTATTCCTGAGGGTGATTCTGTTGACCTGCGTCCTTACTCTCACATGCACATACACAGTAAACGATTAGCGTTGTTTGGAGCTTTAGTCCTTAGGCTAAAGTTATAGGGTTAAATTTTTAGCTCTAAACTTTTAGCCTAGAGTGTTTGGATGGGGCTCATGTCACGGACGGGGTGGGGGCACCGACACGGGGCGGGGGGCCGCCGATTCTGATAGCGCTCGCGCCGACCGCGTTCCCCCGAAAAAGAGGAGGGGGGGGGGGGGGGGCGGGGCGGCGTCGGCTCGCTTCCGGCCGCCGGGCCCCGAGGGGGGGGTGGGGTTTGGGCGGCGCGTCGGCTCGCTTCCGACAGCCGGGCCTCGGGCGGAGGGGGGGTGGGGGGGTCGGCGACGGCTCCCTTCGGCTGTCGTCTCGCTTCCGGCCGGCGCGGGGGGTCGGTTCGCTCCGTCCGGCGGTGCCCGGACGCTCGGGGGGGGGGGGGCGTCGGGTCGGTCCGGCCGGCGGGCCTAAGGAGGGGGGGGGGGGGTGCCTGAGCGGCGCGTCAGCTCGCTTCCGGCCGCCGGGCCTCGGGTAGGGGGGGGGGGGGCGGGGGGGCCGTCCGGGCGCGCGGGGGCGGAGGGGGGGGGCGCTAAAATTTTAGCCGAGCAGCGCTTGGCCGTTTGGACGCTTTCACCGCAATGCGGCTAATTTTTTTTTGTCGTTTTGCTTCTTTTGCCCGTCCGCCAAACAGCCACTAAGCGGATATGACACCGTTGTGTTCTGTTTGTTTGCCGCTGCTCCAGGGGAGAAGAGAGATTCCTACCGGTAGTACTTTTTTTTTTCACTTGGGAACAAGAGGAGTAAACAAAATTAGCATAAAATGACACACCAACTTTTTTCTTCTTTTTTATACGTACGAGTTGTACAAAAGGAAGCATATGGAGTACCGAGTATATCCTAATATTAATTTGGGATTGCTAATACTAATACCGACCCTATAGTATATTTACTGTGCAGTATATCTCATGTCCTCTCATGCATATTGTTACTGTTATGTTTCTACTGCTGCTGCAGCACACATAAGTCGTAAAATGGCCGTGTGCATCTTGATAGTGACAAGACATGGTGCACGGTGACATGATCAAGAGGGAGAGAGAGGGGATGGGTGGAAGTGCATCCAAAATACTGCTTGTCGGAAGCGTTAGAGAAACACTACTATAAAACTGGTTTATACCAGCGCCCCCCTATCTACAGTACAAGCGGTTCTAGTATGTGTACCGCTTGTAGAGTGGATTGGGTTAAGAACCACTGCCATAAATCCATCTGTACCAGCGGTTCTCATAAGCAACCGATTGTATAAATAGATGACATTTATACAAGCGGTTCTCTTAGGGAACCGCTTGTAAATGAGAGATTTATATAAGCGGTTTATTAAGACAACCGCTTGTATAAATGTCAATTGTATAATTGCCTCCTCTCTGCTGCTCCCCACTGACCACGAGCTGCTCGAACAGAGCAGTCGGCGGCGACCGGGAAGAAAGACCAAAAATAGGGAGGAGAGGTGTTGTTTACAAATCTTTTTCAGATTTGGCTCCGTAAGTTAATTCTTTACCATCCATTTCAAACTTTGCTATGATTAAAATATAAGTTATGGCTTCAATTTCTTGTTTTCACGAGACCTAGGGTTTGCTAAGTTTCTGAGTATTTGTTTTGTATTGGTCGTAATTTGTGATCTTTTTCTTCAGTAACATTCTAGGATGGACCGAATATGGATGTACAATGCGCCTAGGCCTTCTCCAGAGTATTTGCAAGAGGTTGCTTCATTTGTTCAAGTTGCCAAGAAACACGCAAAGAGGAAAAAAGAAAATGAGATGTTCTGTCCATGTGTTGATTGTGCCAACGAAATAGGTTGGTCAGATGCTTCAGTAATCCAGTCACACTTGGTCAAGAGAGGATTTACAAAGGATTACTTCATATGGACAAAACATGGGGAGATAGATACGCAAGAAAGAGATGATGAGATTAATACCAATTTTGAGGGAGGAGATGGAAGCAACACCAATCATGCTGGTATGGATTCTAGCTATGATAATCGAGATGATGATGATGATGATGATGTTCTATTTGACATGGAGGATTTGTTGCGACATGTTGAGCCACAGGTCCTAACAGCTATGGGGGTAGAGAGAGGTCTAGGTAATATGGAAATGTTGGAGAAGGCATCGAATGATCTTTTATACGATGAATCAAAGGGTTGTGATAAAGAGTTTACAACTTTGCGTGGTGTGCTGGAACTTTTAAAGTTGAAGGCAATCAATGGGTGGTCTGACAGCAGTTTTACAGGGCTTTTGGGTCTCCTTGCAAGAATGCTTCCAAAGCCTAACAAACTTCCCACAAACACTTATAGAGCAAAGAAGCTTATATGCCCATTATTGTTGAGTGTCCAAAAAATACATGCATGCCCGAACCATTGTATTCTATATCAGAAGGAGTATGAATTGGAGAAAAAATGTCCAGTATGTGGTGTCAGTCGGTACAAAAAGAGTTACAACCATGTCTACATTAGCAAAATGAAGAAGACAGTTGAGAAGAGGAGGAACACCACTGCTATTGGCCCTGAGAGTGATGATGACACATGCGAAGAGACCGATGGAAAGAGAAAGGTCCCTGCATTGGTGATGTGGTACCTTCCAGTGATTGATCGCTTGAGGCGTCTATTCTCAAACCCAAGGGATGCTGAGTTGATGCGGTGGCATTTTGAAAAACGCAGGAAGAGTGTTGGAAAGCTTCGACATCCAGCAGATGCGACTCAGTGGAAGAATTTGATATTAAGTATCCAGAATTTGGTGAGGAAATTTGAAATATAAGGTTTGCATTAAGTACTGATGGAATGAATCCGTTCGGTGAAAATAGGACCATACACAGCACCTGGCCTGTTATCCTAACCATGTACAACCTTCCAACATGGTTGTCTCACAAACGAAAGTACCTTATGCTATCTATTCTTATCCAAGGCCCAAAACAAGCCGACATCGATATTGATGTTTTCCTAGAACCTTTGATGGAAGATATGGCAAAATTGTGGAATGAGGGGGTCCGAATGTGGGATGAGTACCAGCGAGAATACTTCACTCTAAGAGCCATTATATTTGTGACCATCCATGATTATCCTGGTCTCTTTACGATATCTGGACAAACTAAAGGGAAGCAAGGATGTGTAGTATGCGTTGATGGAACTGCATATATCTACCTCCCCTCATCCAGAAAGTTAGCGTATCTAAGACATCGACGATTCTTAAAGAAAGATCACAAGTACCACAAGATGCAAAATCATTTTGACAACACTATCGAGAAAGATACAGCTCCAAAACATTACAATGGGAAACTTGTGTTTGAAATAGTTAAGAAGATCAATGTTGTACTTGGGAAGGGAAAGATCAAGGGAGTAAAGAGAAAGAAAACCGCATCTTCAATCGGCATGGCATTCAAGAAACAATCAATTTTTTTTAAATACCTCCCTTACTGGAAGGACTTGGAGGTTTGCCATAGCATTGATTTGATGCACGTTACAAAAAATGTGTTTGATAGCATCATTGGAACCTTGCTCGACATGCCAAGAAAGACAAAGGACGGGCTAAAAGCACGGAGGGACTTACAACATTTAAATATGAGGCCAGAGCTTCACCCTGAAAATAAACCCAACGGGAAGCATTATCTGCCCCCAGCTAGCTATACCCTAACAGTTGACAAGAAAAGGGCACTTTGCAAGTGCTTACGTGGTGTCAGAATGCCAACGGGTTTTTCTTCCAACATTAGGAAATTAGTCTCTGTAAATGAGTTCTGTCTCTTCGGGTATAATTCTCATGACTGCCATATGATGATGACTGTCTTCCTCCCAATTGCAATTAGGGCCATAAAGCCGGTGCATATGAAAGTTGTTATCACACGGTTGTGCTACTCTTCAATGCAATTTCACAGAAAGTGATTGATCTTGAAGAAATGGATGATCTGAAAACATACATTGTTGAGACTATGTGTATGCTTGAGATGTGCTTCCCTCCGTCCTTTTTTGACATGCAAGTACACCTCATGATCCATCTCGTGGATCAAATAAAGACACTAGGACCCCTATACTTGCACTATATGTTTCCATATGAGCGATACTTATCAATTTTGAAAGGCTATGTGCGGAATCGTGCACACCCTAAGGGTTCAATTATGGAGGGATACACAACAGAAGAAGTGGTTGAGTGTTGTGCAGATTACATTAAAGATGGCAAAAGGATAGGTTTGCCTATACCGCTACATGAGGGTAAGTTGGCTGGAAGAGGGAGAATGGGTCAGAAAATATTTATTGATGAGGATTATAGATCTGTAAGCGAGGCACATTTTAGTGTACTTCAATAGCTTGCTATTGTTGAGCCATACATCGAGGAACATCACAATGAGCTTCGAAAGCAATATCATGACCCACCTTATGCTTTGATCATGAAAGAGCATAGGCGTTGTTTCGCAACATGGTTCATGGATAAAAACATACCACATGGAGAGACAATAGAGGAGAAAACAATAAAGATGTTGGCTTGTGGTCCATCAACTTTAGTTACTTCTTGGCAAGCATATGACATTAATGGATACACTTTTTACACTAAAGGCAAAGATAAGAAGAGTGTTGCCCAAAACAGTGGCATTCGGATAGAAGCATTTGACCCACTTGGGCAAAAGAGCACATACTATGGTTTCATAGAGGATATTTGGGAACTTGATTACGGAGAAAGAATGCAGATACCCGTCTTTCGATGTCAATGGGTCAAACACCCAAACGGCGTGTACGTGGATAACTACGGGCTCACACTTGTGGACCTACATAATGTAGGCCACAAAGAAGACCCATGGGTACTCGCTGATCGTGTTGCACAAGTTTTCTATGTAGTTGATCCTGCAAATGAGAAACAGCACATAGTTGTTTCAGGTAAACAAAGAATTATTGGAGTTGAGAATGTGGGTGATAATGATGAGGATTACAATCAATATGATGAGATGATGCTATTTACCAATCCAAAAAATATCAGGAACATAGAGAGAACCATCGATAAGACTCTGATGCCCTACATGCGAAGAGATGGCAACAGAAAAACTGTTTGAGGCCATACCACATATGCTATTTCCTGTTTTTAATGGAGTCCTGGAGTCCTATATGGCTATATATTGAACCAAATTTATATGTAACCAAGTTATGAAAATGACTTACATTCAGTCATAGACTTCTGTATCTTAACTCTTTTTTCTCAGATTATTTGCGGTTATCTATTTTATTCCTTTGGCATACATATGTATTTCTGGAACGAATGACTTGTGGACTTGTATATCTGCATAGCTGATAAGTATAATTCACATTTGTACAGGCGGCGGATTAAGACAACCGCTTATAGAGATGATTTATACAAGCAGCAAGTTAAGAGAACCGCTTATAGAAATGATTTATACAAGCGGCAGGTTAAGAGAAACGCTTATAGAAATGGTTTATACAAGCCGCAGGTTAAGAGAACCGCTTATAGAAATGGTTTATACAAGCGGCAGGTTAAGTGAACCGCTTATAGAAATGATTTATACAAGCGGCAGGTTAAGAGAACCGCTTATAGAAATAATTTATACAAGCGGCAGGTTAAGAGAACCGCTTATAGAAATGATTTATACAAGCGGCAGGTTAAGAGAACCGCTGGGAGAAATGATTTATACAAGCGGCAGGTTAAGAGAACCGCTTATAGAAATGTTTTATACAAGCGGCAGGTTAAGAGAACCGCTGGGAGAAATATAGCTTCGTATGTTCGTTCCCTCCGTCCCCAAACCCTAAAGGCGCGCCACCACAAATTTTCCTTCGCGCCGGTCCTCTCCCGGGCGCACGGCCAACAGCGGTGGGCGTGGCGGCCCTCTCTCAGGCCAGCGGCCATCTCCACGGCAGCAGCCATCTCCTGGGCCAGCTCCCGGCCGCGCGGCCATCTCCAGGGCCGCGGTCCTCTCCCGGGCGCACGGCCAACAGCGGCGGGCGAGGCGGCCCTCTCCCGGGCCAGCGGCCATCTCCACGGCAGCAGCCATCTCCCGGGGCGCGGCCATCTCCCGGGCCGCGGCCATCTCCCGGGCGCGCGGCCATCTCCAGGGCAGCGGCAGGCTCTACATTGCACCCATCTCCAGTGCTGCAAAGGTCTGCTTCATCCTCAATCCTCATGTCCTAATCCCCAAATCATAAGCTTCTGAACTTCCTTTGACTACAAGATTTCCTGTTTAGCAGTGTTGCAGCAATTGTAGTGCTTGTCAAATTAATCTCTCTTTTTTATTTTATTGGACCTTCGTATGATAGCATTACAGAATGGCCTTGCTTCATTTGTGTTATCAAAGTCCTTGACAAAAGAAATCTGCAGTACTTATGTTAGACCTTTGTGTGACAGTTTTGCAGACACTCGCAATGGGTGGGAGTAACTTGCAAGATGTGCCTGCGGCAAATAATGATGTACCCAGACTTGAATGGAACTCAGACCACGGCGACGATGGCAGTGGAACTGAGACCTCATATGAAACTCCCAGCGATCCTTCACCAGTCCCTGATGGGCGCCGGAAACGATCACAGAGCCCAGACCCTGATTATGTTCCCAATGAACAGGTAAAACATGGGCATTGGATGATAAGCTGAAAATATGTTGTGAATATAACTTTTGCTTGAGAATTAAATTATTCCACTTGATGAACAGATTGGTTGTCAAGAGGTGTCATCTGTGCCATCACAGGTGGAGGCCCTGCACTGTGCCACAACCTTCTACCCCCTCTGGGAGTCAGCTAAAGCAAAAAAGGGGTGAGCGAGGTAAAAGCCAGATGCCACAAGGTATTTACTACATAACAGAAATCAGTGCCACAGGGGTTCCTCTTCGACCCGCCGAGGCATGTAGAAAGTATCGTCAGGCATGTGGATTTCTTGTTCGGGACAACATCCCGATCACCATTAAAGATTAGCTGTTGGTTGATGTGGAGGATCAGGATAAATTTATGGAGAAAGTTGACAGAAAAAATCAAGTTTCCAAAAGGCACGGAGGCCCTGGCAAAGAAAAGTGCATTGTCCTCTATGTCCACCATGTTTCGTGGCTGGAAAACTCAAATGAATACTAAATTTGTAAAGAGGAACTTGGTTCCTACGAAGATGGGAAAAATTACAAAAGACCAATGGGAAGAATTTGTTCGGCAGAAGACCACACCAGAGGCCCTAGCTTTGAGTGAAATTAACTCTGAGATGGCCAAGAAGAACTTATATCCCCATCACCCTGGTTCTGGTGGATATGTTACCAAACTTGCAGAATGGGAGAAGAAAAGAGTGGAGGATGCTAAGGCAGGGAAACATGACCCACTTGAAGGCTATGATGAACGAACTAGGGATTGGATCACTGCCCGATCAGATGTAATCGAGGACAGACAAATTGTGTACAAACGGCCACAAGCAGCAGAAGTGGGCAAGAAAATAGTGCAGATAGCTGCACAACAAAAGCTTGGGTTGTTCAAGCCCGATGGGGAGAAAGATCAGCTTACTGCTGCCTTGGGCAACCCAGAACACCCTGGACGTGTTCGAGCCGTCTCTTCAAAAATGACCTGGAAAGAGGGGTTTCCACATGATGCAGCTAGCTACAAAAAACGTGATAGGTATAAGAAGAGCCTTGAAGAGACTATTAAGGAGCAGGTCAATGCGACCTTGAAGACGAGTTTGATGGAGTTCATGCAAGAGCAACAAAAATACCTTCAAGAACAGCAGGCTAATGGTAGCAGCATGCCAACCCCTGGATTCATCCTTACTATGCCAAATGAGAATCGAGCAGTGGGAATCATGCCAACACCAAGCTTGGTAGTCCCAAGTAGCGTGGCCTCCAAGCTAGCCCAAGAGTATCCTGTTGATGCTATTGTGAAGAGCACACCTTGTCACCTTCATGTCCCTATTGGCAGAGCATCAAACAGGACAATTGCAGTTGCCACAGGTTTGGCGATTCCGGGTCGCATCTTCCACGGTAGTACGATACCGAATGATTATGCTAGGGTACAAGTTGCCATGATCATTGACAAGGACTACCTCAATTACAAACTGGACCACATCACACCTAAGGGAATCTCACAACTAGGACAGGCAGTGAATGAATTCATCCTTTGGTATCGACGTGATACTGTTTTGTGTGATATGTTGCCTCCTCCCAATGATGAGCAAGCACTTTTACCCACACCACCTTCTCCTAAGGGCCAAGCAAATTTTACTGAAGCACCTTCTCCCAAGTCCCCAGCAGATTTTACTGAAGCACCTTCTTCCAAGGCCCAAGTAGAGTCTCCCTCTACCAAGGACCAAACGTATTCAGCTGCACTACCTTCTCCCAAGGCCCAGGAAGATCCACCTTCTACCCAAAACCAAGCCGCTGCACCCCTGCCACCTCCAAAAGAGCAAATTGTTTCTGCTCCACAACCACCTCCCAAGACACAAGAACCGTCGTCCGGCCCTAGACAAGTCCACCTCCAAATTGCCTCCTACAAAAAGACTTCTCATGATAAGGAACCACTGCTATCTCATGATAAGGATCAGACGCAGAAAGGTACAATGTTAGATACTTGGGAAGAAGATGGCAAAGTCTATACTCGAGAGGAAGTATTTTTGCCAAAAAACAGCCCGATATGGCGTAAGGTGGATGTTCCAGAATATGTTGTCAATGGCAAGCCATTCTTGATCTCAGTACAACTGAGTCAAGTACACTACACGCTGCGGAGATTACATGATTGGTACATGCATGCAAGTGCTTTGGGGATCACTCACGTCCCGTTTCATATTCCAGATAGGGCATTTTGGAGCGGAAACAACATGCTTTCTTTTAGTTTTGAGGACTTGTTCCTTATGTACCGCAAACAAAGACTTGATATCAATCTCATGGTCATCTAGTGCCTGTAAGGAAAATATTACACCCCATGTTACATGTTCGTAATGTATTAATATAAAACATGTGATACTAATGGCTAGCAATTTAATGTGCAGGATGCAATACATGGATGGCAGCAAAGGTAACTTGAAGACGAAGACTGGGATTTTAGATCCAACACGGATTTGTCAGGCTAACTTTGCTGTGCAGTTTGATAAAGAATCAAGCCAATACAAGGGGATGACACAAAAGAAGTTTGATGAAGCAAAGAAGACAGCGCGTCGTAAAAAATGAAAGAAGTGGCAACCTACATTGGACATGCCATGCATAAATTTGTGCAAGATGGCAAGGAAGAAGTATGTGCCCCATATGCTTTTAAGTAAGTTCCATTACAGATCCAAATTTTTTTTTTCCTAATACCAAGTTCTATAGTAAACTAACACCCTTTTTCTTGTATGTAGTGACCACTATATTTGTATTGTTATAGAACCAAAAACAGCAAAAGGATTGGTCTTAGACTCACTTGACTACCCCAGGGCGCAATATCAAGATTTCATTACAATTCTTCAAAAGTAAGAGTATTCTGAACATACATGTGAACAGCTCTTACATTATTCATAGATTGGTGATTTTATATATATTTTTCTTCCATTCATAGTGCGTATAGGTTATACACTTCACTTGGTCGGATCCGTCCTGTTAGCGAGGCTAAATTATCTATACAACCCTTTCCGATAGCAAACACAACCATTTATATATATAATAATTATAATAATTTCAACATTTATAGCTAATTTAGTTGCTATTTTCAGTGTCAGAAGCAATCTATGGGCTCTGTTTATTGTGGGTATTATGTGTGCGAGTTCCTTAGGGTCGCTGCTCCCTATAGAGTAAATCGTGAGGATGTAAGTTATCCTATATACGTCTCACATTATTATATTTGATTATTGTTATTTGTCCCTAATATGGTCACTCCCTTTCTCATGTTTTCAATTACAGTGTCCTAATGTTGACAAGGAATGGCCTGTTGGAAGGGATATGGAACCCAATGGCATTGAGAGAATAAGAAATCATATGTGTCGGTTCATCCGTAGCGAAATCATCCATATGGAGGGCCAATTCTTTCAAAAGGAAAACAATTTACTGCTGGATTTTCCCCAACTCCATCACTATGAGAGGTATAGGGAGATATAAGTTCTTTTACTTTGCTTTATGTGTGGTTGATATAGTGGTTAAATGAGATACATATGTATAGGACGATGGGTGTTGAACTAGTTTGCAATGATTAAGTTTCCGAAGTATTTGAATGTATTGATATATTGATAAATCAGTTTGGAGGCTTCAATTGGTATATTGATTCATGTGTGTGTCCATTTGGATTACTGACGATGATTTAAATGGCCTGCATGAGTGAGCTGCTAGTATGACATTTCTACACTTGTCAAAACGAATTTATGCAATCGGCTCTTGTAAGCATACCGCTTGTAAAAATATATTTATACAAGCGGTTCACTTAAAGTATCGCTTGTAAAAATATATTTATACAAACGATTCACTTAAAGTACCGCTTGCAAAAATATATTTATACAAGCGGTTCACTTAAAGTACCGCTTATAAAAATATATTTATACAAGCGGTTGTCTTAAGTGTACCGCGGGTATAAATGGATTTGTACAAGCGAACCATATATCCGCTTGTACAAATGACTTATTTGTACGAATAGTTTCTTACCAGTGGTTTTGAAAACCGTTTGTATAGATACTTTAGATCCGCTTGCAAACATGTGTTTTATAGTAGTGAAAGAAGGGGTCGAATGACTCTCGCATGCATGCATCATTTTCGACCTGCTACCGCGGGCGAAACCGAGCTTTGCCTCCATGAAGTCAACAGCAGCTTCATGCATGTACTCCTGAAACACCACCGACAACGATCAGCTAGCCCTATCTATAGTCCAGTTGTCCCTTCTTGTGCTTCACCTACGACCCAAATTGCATAGTAATTCCTCCGTTCCTTTCTACGTGTCGTTTTAGTCAAACAGACAGAAATCAACGCACATACCTGTTTACGCTGCTGCCCCTACTCTCATTCACTGCTCTCAGGTCGTCTCATCCTTTCTCTCTCCTGCTCCAACATAGGAGTACTGTTTTCAGGAATTTTTTTCTCTTATTTTATTTCAATCGAGAGGAGGAAACGAAACCAACTAACTGTGCCTCTGCGAAGAAAGCACAGATGCTATAGCTGCATGCGGTAGCCGCGGGCTAAAAGGACACTTAGCGGGTGTTTGGAACAAGCGTAAAACCGGGCAAATGAGTAAAAATTTTAGCTCACTTACGGCTAACACATCAAACGGGGAAGCTAACAGAGTTAAAAGTTTAGTCCGTCGCCTAGACTCGTGCACGGCCCTCGGACGAACATGTCCATCAACTACGTGAAATAATAGTAGCATGCGTGGTATTGCATAATTTTATTCGAGACAGTAAAATTGAAGACAGGAACTTCGAGCTATTTGAGCGTGATGATACTTATGTTCCTCCAGAGGCTTCAACATTTGAACCTCCTGCAACGATAACTGAAAGAAGGGAGAAAGATCAAAGTATGGATAGATTCCGTGATGAATTAGCGCACGCTTTATTTCGAAGATTGTAAGACAGATTTGTTCTTTACTATGCATAACATTATTCTTTTATGTAATTGACCTATTATTAAAACTGAAATATTTTATTAGTTCATGTACGGTGATCGTAGGTGTTGTATGTAAATAAAGATAATTTAATCATTTCATGTTACAAAATAAAACTTTTGCCCTTACCCTAAACATCCTTAGACTAAAGTTTTAGCGGCTAAAACTTTAGCCGCTAAAATTTTAGGGGGCTAAAGTTACAAACACCCACTTATGGTGGGATTTTTTTCAAACGTTAGCACGACACAGAGAATAGGACGGAGGAAGTAGTAATACTAGTAACAGCCTAGCACTATTGTGCCCATCCTGCTTTTCGCACGATTTTTCTGTTGACATGCTGCACTATCTCACGCCAAGCTCGTCTGGCCACCCCGGCCCGCTCGCCGACCAGCACGATGGATGAGCGTCCAGCAGCGGTCCGGTACGTGAGAGAGACGAAGGAAGATACGCGGTGACGTACGGCTCCGTTATTTCTTCGGTGTGGCCGTGGCGGCAGAGGAAAGAACTTGACAGAGCCCAGCTACTGCTGACATATATACGAAGGCAACAAAACAATGGTTTCATGTAAAGCTGCTCCAGGGACGACTATTGCATAAAACATATACTACATACTGTAGGACCTTTGTGTATTTCCTAATTATTCCCTCCGATGTTTTCTACTGTTGCTACTACTTATTAAAAATCCTAAGATAACCATCAGTGACAAGACATTAAAAATAAATATTCTCCAACCGTGCATCACAGTGACAGAGAACAGCAAAAACAATACGGTAAGTAACAACAGAAGGCAAGAATATGAAAGCAAATTTATTGTTGACATTACTATCTTCATCAACTAGAGGCATCCTTATCATACATTATTACCTTTTAGTTGATCTATACTCTATCATAGGATATTTCATTGTGATAAAAGCAAATTTAGACTAGTATCTTTTATCAGCTAAAAAATCCTTTGGTGAGACCTCAATAACGTACACCCCACACGATAGCAACTGGACGCCGATGTTGAAATTTACACAGTAGCAATTTGGCTTCCATACCACAATGGCATAACTTTAAGGCTGTGTCCTTTGTAGAATACTAGCTAAGCCTGCGCGCTACGCTGCTGCGCTAGCATGCCTTTTGAAGTTCAAATAAGACTATGGTTGGATTGAGAAATTGGATAGCTGCAAAACACACTTAGGAATGTGTAATCAAAACATTTTTCAAATATTTTAGTGATCCTACAACTTGAGGAATCTATTATCATGGGCCGCTATTGCTCGTGCAGTTGCATACTAATCTGTTTAGCTGAGGGAAACAGACATGGGGACTTGTATAATCTTGGCTGAAGTACTTATCAGATGAATCTCACCAAGTACAGAGTGAGGAGGCAGTTAGAGGAAAAGGCAGTACATGTACCTAATATATGGTCTATATATTATACATTACAAACGTTAGATTACAAAGTAGAATTTAGTTAGGCATCCTTTTTACAAACGCTAAACGCAGCTGTATTGCTGTTTGTCCCCTCTGTTGACGATGCAACAATTAACTCTTAGCATTAGTGTGAAATTTAGGAGGCTAACAGACCGCCACTGCCACATATTTCATCCATGCAGCCTGACAGGATAAACCACACCGCACATTAAATAGTACCTCTAGCCAAGACAGAGGCTCGACACGTCGTCCGCCGTGCCAAATCCTTTGTCGTCGTCGACGGAGAACTCTACAAGAGGAGTCTCACCAGGGTCTTGCAGCGCTGCATCCCGATCAAACAGTGAAAATTGCTGCTGCAAGACATCCACGACGGGGTCTACGGCCACAAGACCCTTGTCGGAAACGCGTTCTGACAAGAATTCTACTGGCCGACGGCCGTCAATGATGCTGCGCAGATCGTGCGCACATGCGAGGGCTGTCAGTTCTACGCTCGGCAGACCCACCTGCCGGCGCAAGCACTGCAAACCATTCCCATCACGTGACCGTTCGCGGTCTGAGGACTGGACCTGGTCGGACCCCTCAAGAAAGCACCCGGAGGCTACACCCACCTATTGGTGGCGGTCGACAAGTTCACCAAGTGGGTAGAAGCCCGGCCGCTTGTGACAATCCGACCAGAAGAGGCGGTCGAATTCTTCCTCGACATCATTCATCGCTTTGGAGTACCGAACTCCATCATCACGGACAATGGTACGCAGTTCACGGGGAAACGATTCCTCAAGTTATGTGACGACTACCACATCCGGGTCGATTGGGCATTCGTGGCGCACCCCGCATGAACGGGCAGGTCGAGCGCACGAACGGCATGATCCTCTAAGGGCTGAAGCCTCGGATCCACAACCGACTGAAACAATTCAGCAGTCGGTGGACAGCCGAGCTCCCTACAGTGCTTTGGAGCCTGCAAATGACCCCTAGCAGGGCGACAAGGTTCACCCCCTTCTTCATGGATACGGCTCCGAGGTCGTCCTGCCGACAGACCTCGACTACGGCGCGCTGAGGGTCAAAGCATACGACGACGAGGGGAACCAGACGTCCCTCGAGGATGCAATGGACCAACTCGACGAGGCACGGGACGTGGCGCTTCTTCGATCGGCAAAATACCAGCTAGCGTTGCGACAGTATCACAGCCAAAACATACGAGAAAGAGCATTCAACATCGGCGACCTCGTCCTTCGTCGCGCCAGAATCAGCAGAGACCGACACAAGCTCTCGCCGTCATGGGAAGGTCCCTACATCGTCTTCAAGGTCCTCCGACCCGGCACCTACAAGCTGCAGACCGCGGATGGACAAGAGATCGCCAACGCCTGAAACATTGAACAGCTACGTCGTTTCTATCTCTAAACTCATAGTCGATTCATTATTCCCACCCACTAAAACAAGCGGCGCCCGACTCCCACCGCACGGGAGTCGGACCCCACTCGGGGGCTGCACTTGCAGGGTACACGCACCGCACGTGCGCCCTGCACCTGTTTATTTTGCTATTTACTTGCAAAATCTACGAGAAAGGATAAGTGCAGGATAAGAAAAGCTTAAGGTCGAGCTGGTCGGACTGCAAAATGCTTACGTCCCCCGAAGGCTACAGCTACGACGCTCACCGGCAAGACCGAATGCTCATTCTATTTGCGACTTATCCTTGCTAAGGCTTCAACCCTTCCTCCGACGTTTAAAAACTCAGAAAGGAAAGTCGTGGGCGGTAGGAAACATGAAGTCGAGCTGGTCGAACTGCGAAACGCCTACGACCTCCGAAGGTTACGGTAACATCGCTCACCAGCAAGATGGAACGTTGACACTGCCCACGGCCTATGATTTCCAAGTTTTGAAAACAAAGGAGAAAGGGGACAAACGCTTTTGTTAATTCGTGAAAAACGTTTTCACGATCGCACATTAGTTGTCAAAAGCATTTGAATCACCCTTTTGATTCATAAAAGGACCGGGCATTTTGGCCTTGGCCTTCCTATGTACAAGCTAACTAATCTATCTACTCCTACTGGGCCGGGGGGGGGGGGCGGGGGACCATTCTCCTCTTCATCTATCCTTGCAGCCAAGGCCTGCGCTAGAGGGGCAACCTCCTCCTCGATGGCGTCCAGCTCGGCATCGGAGTAGCTCAGGGCGAAGCCCTCGCTCATCAAGTCCAGGACGATGTTGAAGTAATGCGACTGGGCAATGGCAAAGGCCTGGTGCACACCCCGACGAAGCGCATCCGCCGCCATCCCGCGCGACCGGGCGACAAGGCGGGGGACTTGGGGAGCAAGGGAGCTCGACCCCACCTCAGTGGTGACCCCGAGGTCGGAGAGCGCCATGCCGACGGCAACCCTGAGCGCGTTGTGCTCCTCGGCTAATCGCTTGAAGTCGTCTTGGAGGCGCGATAGCTCCCGCGTGCTCGCCTCCAGTTTGTCGGAAAGCACTGCGAAAGATTGCACGACGGTTAGTCCATGGCCGGCCAGGGAAAAAGAAGGAAGAAGGAAAGGCCGAGGGTGCAGCTTACCCATCGCCCTTGCCCGGAGCTTTTCGACCTCGGTGCGACCGCGGGTCAGCTCCCCCCCCCCAGGGAGACGGTCACCCCCTCGACGTCCTCCCGGGCCTTAACCTCTTTCTCGAGATCCGCCCTTGACGCCTCCGCCCGTCTGGTCTGCTCCACCACCAACACTGTGACGGCGTTGCGGACCTGACGCGGCTCCTCCGACTCCTCGCGCGCCCTGCGCACCTCCTCGAACGTGGCGCAAAGCCGCTCCTCCGCCTCCAGAACGCACCCCGGGGGCGGCGAGCCGCTCTTCAAGCTGCCGATGGGCAAGGTGGTCCCGCAGCAGAGCCGCGATGGAGTCCAGCTTGGACACCGCCGACAGGACCCCCTCCAAGGTCCGCTTTGCGCTCCTGGGCCCCGGGGCGCCCTCCTTCATCGGTCCTTCGGTCGGCGGGGCCGTCAACGCTACCGCGGGTCCGTTGTCGACGCCGGCCTCCGATGCCACAACGACCGCACGACAGGGCCGGAGGGGGTAGAGCCCAGCACCGCCTTCGACCTTCGAGGCTCTGGCCCCGGCTCCTGCGTGCGCGGGAGCACCCTCTGCCCTCCTTGGCCAGGACGGGGGATTTCCACCACCTCGTCTTCTTCTCCTTCCTTCTCTTCCTCCTCCTTTCCCTCCTTTTCCTCATCTTCTTCCTCATCGGACCCCTGACGATGCCGACCCCGGTGCAACTGCGCCCGGAGCTTTTTCACTTTCTTCACCGCCAGGGCGTCTTTCTTCCTCTTTTGCTCCTCGGCCGCGAGGCGGTTCGCCGCCCTGACAGCCGCGTCCTCAGGGACGGGGGCGGGAGAAGGCCGGACGAGGAGGTTCGGCTGCTAAAATCCGTGAAATGACAAAAATCAGAGATGCAATTGAAAAGGGAAGACTACGGGAGGAAGATGCAAGAACTTACCAACTTGATGTACTCAACCTCGGGAGGCATGGGGGGATGCCCGTCGAGTGGGGCGTCGGCATCCTCGGGCGCGAGGGTGTCCCTCAAGCGCTGCCTCAACTTTGAGTCGGAGAGGGGCTTGAGGGACACCGGACCCGGAGAGGTCTGCACCAGGCCCCATCTGGTACAGCCGGAGAGGGCGCGCCATGAGTGGCAGCACCTTCCGGGCATGGTACGCCGCAATCACCCCGGCACCATGCACTCCCCGGGTCCTTAGGAGCCAGACCGCGCCCAGGAGGTCATCCAACCTTTTCTTCTCCTTCGCCGCCGGCCCCCACTTCCACACGTCGGGCGCCGCGTCGAAAGTCCGCCCCGTAAACTCCGGTAGGGGGCTGGCGGCGTCTGTCGATGTTCGTTACTGTCGACTAGTAAATTTATCGTCCGGGGTGTGTTTTAAGGCTTCGATGGTTCGCGAGAGGACACAAGATTTATACTGGTTCAGGCAACGATGCCCTACGTCCAGTTTTCGTGCTGCTTGTATTACTCGCGACTGAGATTACAATGTGGGTTACAAACAGAGGAGGAAGAGAGAATGCTTCCTGCCTCTAAGGGTGCTCGTGAGTGCTGTTCGTGTGCTTGTGCATAGAGAGCTTGTGGGTCTCGAAGACTTGTTCTTCTTCTTTGATCTCCCTCCCCTTTTATATGGTGGCGTGAGGAGGACCGGTTCCGTGAGTCTGACAGCAGCCGTACTTCCGGTTAGACCGAGTTGTAATGGTGATGCCCTTGGTGCGGTCGTGTCGTTCCTGTTCGACGGAGTGGCATTGTGCTGTCGTTCGGCGGGGTTCCATCCGTATGGAGGAGACGTCACTGTAGGAGCCGGCTTGATGACGCCATGGTGATGGCCGTCGCTTCGGGGCGTCCTATTGCACAGGACGGTGAGTCTCTGACAGGGGGCTGTTCGAGTGACGCCCATCCCGTGTACGGTGCATGCCTTGCACATTTACTCTTCCGGGAGCGGTCATCGCCACTGTCCGATCGGGAGTTGGAGCTTGGAGTATTAATGGCTCAACTGTCCCCGGACACCCGTCTCGTCCGGGGTGGTTGGATCGCCCAGTCTCGTCCGACCCCGGAGGTCGGGTGAGGCGGAACTCTCGTCCGACCTCTCGAGGTCAGGGTCGGGCTGCGTGGAACCCTCGTCCGACCCCTCGAGGTCGGGGTCGGGCGAGGCGGAACTCTTGTCCGACCTCAGGGGTCGGGTACTGCCCGTCCGAGTCCCGAACGTCGGGGTCGGGCGAGACGGAGTGACCTCCCTCGTCCTCGGGCCTGGGTCTATCAAAGCGGAGGTGGTTTGGCTATACTGCGCGGCTTAGCCTTCCGGGCTAATACGATTAATTAGCCCAGGTACCAAACCTCCACAGTAGCCCCCGAGCCTGAGAAGGAGTGAATGACTCGTTCTCAGGCTCCCGTATTGTGATGTTCTGCGATCCCGTGCGGATCTCTTTTTGCGATTCCGCTCTCCGGGTTTTCCGCTCGTCGCGGATCCCCGACCGGAGGCGCGGTTCGTCTTGAATCGCCCTCCACGCGTCCGTCCGCCAGACGAGGAGGTTGAGCCGAGCCGCGCTATACCCCGAGGGCCGTAGTGCGACGCTCATTGAGCTGCTAATGGGTAGTTCAAGTGGGGCCCCGGGATCCCTTCGGGGGATCCCGACGTAGGCCAGCTGGTGGCCGGCCCCAATATTCCCAGTCGCCGACCCATATGGTTCTCGGTTCCGTTCGATAGGTTCTGAGGGCTCGTTGCCTCCTTGCGATAGGATACCCATGGGTCGGTACGAACCATCATTAGGCTCGATGAACGGGACTCGAACGCGGGTTACGGTGTCCCCGGCGCCAGAGCGCACCCTGGACGCTAAACGGGGGCATCGTTTTCCGTCCCTCGCTCTGTTCGCGCCATGAGCGGCTGTCGAACCCGTTCGCCGGGCCAGCCTTCGAACTCTACGCGCCGTCGGGGCGTGTTTCAGCCCAAATCCTCCCCCGACCGAGCAGTGGCTTAAAGCTGCTGCGCTCTGCGATCCCGTACGGATCTCTTTTTACGATTCCGTCCTCCGAGTCCTCCGCTCGTCGCAGAGTCCCATCCGGAGACGCGGTTCGTCTTTGATCGCCTTCCCGCGCGTCTGTTCGCCAGACGGGGAGGTTGAGCCGAGCCGCACTATACCCCGGGGGCCGTAATGCGACGCTCATCGAGCTGCTAACGGGTAGTTCAAGTGGGCCCCGGGATCCCTTCGGGGGATCCCGACGTAGGCCAGCTGGTGGCCGGTCCCAATATTCCCAGTCGCCGACCCATATAGTTCTCGGTTCCATTCGATAGGTTCCGAGGGCTCGTTGCCTCCTTGCGATAGGATACCCATGGGTCGGCGCGAACCATCACTAGGCTCGACGAACCGGGACTCGAACGCGGATTTACGATGCCCTTGACGCCCGGGCGCCCAGGCGCTAGGGTATTGGCCGCTAGTGGGCCCATCGTCATCCACCCCTCACTCTAGTTACGCCCTAGCGGCTGTCGAACCCGTACGTGGGGCCAGCCTTCGAACTCGTGGGGCCGTCGGGGCGTATTTCAGTCCTTATAGACCATACCTGACTAAGGGCCTCTTTGTTTCCACTTCTAGTAGTGGCATTTTGCTTCTACAAGCTCTAGTGGAAACAAACAAATCAGCTTTTGTTAGAGATTTTAGTAGTGGAACCCTCAAAAAGGCAAAATCTCACAATCCACTCTTCCATAGCCATTTCCAACTATTGTCTCACACAACACAAAAGCTCTAGTCCACAATCTAACAAACTACTTGTTTGTTGCAGCTTTTACAATATAGATTTTCACAATCCAACTTTTTTATAGCTTTTCACAATCTAATGGATTCTCACAATCCCTAGTGGAAACAAAGAGGCCCTAAGTCGCGACCCGTGCGGAAGCTGAAACGACGGGCACGACTCAGGCGTCAGGTTAGGTCGGGAGCGTTCGTCGCACCGATCGAGTTGGTCGCAACGTCGCCGGTCGAATCGACTGAGGGTGGAACCCTGCACACAAAATATATATGCATATATATGTATCGATTTACTGCGGAGAGGCTCGTATGTACCTGTCGGTTTGACTTCCAGCGGGGCATCTGTCACGCGGGTAGAGGCGGTCGTGGGGGCGCCGGTCGAATCGACTGGGGATGCCGTCCCGTCGGTCTGTCTCCCAGCGGGAGCGTGCGCCGCGTGAATCATTACGGTCATAAAGACGTCGGTTGCTTCGACCAGGGATGGGTCCGGGGGGTGCACCGGGCGTTCGCCGTCGCCCGGTCGCACTATGTCAACATCGCCCTCGACTACTTGAGCGAGGGCTTTGCCGCCGGTTATACCGACGCCGAGCTGGACGCCATCGAGGCGGAGGCGGCCCCCTTCGCGCGGGAGCTTACTGCGAGCACGGCGGAAGAAGAGGCAGGAAGCGTGCCCCCTCCCCCCCCCCCCCCCCCGGCAGAATAGGAGTTAGAGTAGTCTTTAGTTTTGTACTTAGGACGGCCGAGGCCAAAAGTGCCCGGCCCTTTTGTAAATCAAAATGGAATGAACATTTGCTGACTATGGAAGGTGTTTCTAAGTACTTTTGTGAAGGCGTCGCTTCACAGAGTCGCGAGGGTGTTCGACCCCCTTTTTCCTTGTCTTCGATCCTCAGAAGTCTTAGGCCGCGGGTGGCTCCAACGTTCCATCTAGCTAGTGAGCGTCGTTGCCGTAACCTTCGGGGGTCGTAGGCGTTTGCGCATTCCGACCAACTAGACTTCACGTCTTCTTCCACTCGTGACTTTCCCTTCTAAGATTCGGAGCGCGGGACGAGGGGTCGGGACCCTTGAAGAGGGTAGAGTTTCGTTTACCCTTTCCTCGAGATTTTGCAAGCGAAATGGTAAAATTTTAGCAAGTGTCGAGGTGCGCGCGCGATGCGCACCTTGCAAGTGTAGCCCCCGAGCGGGGTCCGACTCCCGCGTGACGGGGGTTGGGCGCCGCTTAGCAGAAAGGCGAAATTTTTACGAGTGCTCAGGGTGCGCGTTCGGTACGCGCACCCTGAGGGTGTAGCCCCCGAGCGGGGTCCGACTCCTGCGTGACGGGGGTCGAGCGCCGCTTATCTCAGTTGGCACGGGGTCAAACTACCGTTAGTTCTAGGTCCTTCGTTGCAGATGAGACGGCAAAAAATTTTCATAAGAGTCAAGGTGCGCGCGCGATGCGCACCTTGCAGGTGTAGCCCCCGAGCGGGGTCCGACTCCCGCGTGACGGGGGTCGGGCGCGCTTATCTCGGTGGCGAGGAACGGTAAGACTACTACGAGTTCTAGGGATAGAAGCGACGTAGCTGTTCGATGTTCCACGCGTTGGCGAGTTCTTGTCCGTGCGCCATCTGCAACTTGTAGGAGCCGGGTCGGAGAACTTTTGAGACGATGAAGGGCCCTTTCCATGGAGGCGACAGCTTGTGGCGGTCCTTGCTCTGAACACGTTGAAGGACGAGGTCGCCAACGTTGAACGCTCTTTCCCGCACGTAGCGGGAGTGGTAACGTCGCAGCGCCTGCTGGTATTTCGCCGATCGCAGGAGCGCTACGTCACGCGCCTCGTCGAGCTGATCCATGGCGTCTTCGAGAGACGTCTGGTTGCCTTCTTCGTCGTAGGCTCTGATCCTCGGGGCTCCGTAGTCGAGGTCGGTCGGTAGTACGGCTTCGGAGCCGTACACCATGAAGAAGGGGGTGAACCCCATCGCCCGACTCGGGGACGTCCGCAAACTCCACAGTACAGCGGGGAGCTCGGCTGCCCATCGCCCGCTGAACTGTTTCAGCCGGTTGTAGATACGTGGCTTGAGGCCTTGAAGGATCAGGCCATTGGTGATGAGGACATCACTTCCACAGACACAACCAAACCAATTGCACAAGAAGGACCAATGACACGAGCTCGAGCGCGTCAACTTAATTATCAGGTCAAGTCATTCCTCGCTGTCCATAGTAGTTCTTTTAAGAATGGGGTACTGCTAAATCCTTGTGGTGATTTTATTATGATTAGGAACATGGGAGGAGCACCAGAACCATCAAGCAGGATCGGACCATCAAGCAGGGCTAGATTGTTTCGATCATAATTTTTCACTCCGGATGTTGTTGAAGGCTCATGAGTACTCATCGGAAAGATCTCGAAGTCTACTTTCAGATGGGTCCAACCTCAGCTTCAAACTCCTCCAGACGTGATCAGAATCGTCCAAAAGGTGTTCGGACCTCCAGTCATGGGCTGAGGCCCATTGTATCCAGTTTAACCCACTAGGGGCCCTCTCTAAGTTAGGGTTTGAGTCCCCCACGCCTCCAGGATGTTTTCCCACTATGTAAACCTGTGGTAGCCGTCATTTGATGGTGGGTTTTGTTCAGATGCAAGTTTAGCCTTAGCTACTTCCCTGTAAACGCGTGTGTCGACGAGACCACCCGATTTGCTTGATTCAGAACCCCAATTTCGTGATTATATCCAGATCTGTGAGTTGTCTACCTGTTCATCTTGTTCTTGCTTGTTCTCGATTGCTTGTAGGTTCAGGGTTGTTCTTGGCACAGCAAGAACAACAACAAATCGGAGCCGGTGTACCTGTTGCTAAGGCGCAGCAACCCTGTTGGTTGTTGTAGTCGGACAGCCAACGTCGAATCCACCCCAAATCGAAGTTATCCTCCTCTCATCGAAAGATCGGGATCAGCCCCTGGCATATCATGTGGTAATCAGAGCAAGGTTTATCGGTGAGAGTATCTACCAATCTGTTTAGATTTCTTTGCCTATAGTCCAGAGATTGCCCAAAAAAAAATAGGATAAACCTGAAATTTTCCAAAACAAAATTGTGCCTTGTTGTTCTGCTTGGTCAATACTTGTTGAGTTTTTGGTTACATCGATTGATTGAGTTGCTGGTTCTAGGGTTTCATCCATTAGAGTTTTGAGTTCTTTTCACGAGTTTTTTTTATCACCACCAGATCCACCACTGCTGCCATCACCATCGCTTCCACCAAAATTTTCCCTAGACCAGAACCACCAGTTTTTCCACCACCATTACATCCACCTCCGCTGCTATCTGAATCATCGTTTTATCTCAATTTGTGGTCTTACAAAGTTATAGTTTCATTTCCTAGTCTGAACAAGAGTTGTGATTGCTTTGATGTGCAAGTGCCGTCTTTGATACCCCTGTTCAGAGAAGTGTATGTTATGATCAGTGTTTCAGAGTTGTGCTGCCAATAAAAAAAAATTCAAAAAAAAAGAAGAAAAGAAAAGAAAAGAAGGAAAGATTAAAAAAAAAGAATTTGTTTCAGCAGCAGAATTATTTTTTTTCTTCTCTTACTTTGCTTGCTCGTGTAAGTTACTGCTTGGTGGCTATTTTGGTGCCTAGGCTCACGTCTCTAGCACATTTGAACCTGGGACCAGCACAATATCGTCGTTGAACAATTATTCAACTTGTTTTTCGACTAACGTGGTTCAAGCTGTCCTTGTTTCTACTTACAGCCACATAGCTCCACAAATTTAACTACAACAACACAGGGTGACACTTGGTGCTACGATTGTTGTTGTTCTTGTTGTGCCAGCATCCTGCTGCAACGTGGTAAGAACAAGTAAGAACTTGGTTGGGCAAGTTTGAGTGAAGAGGAAATAGCATAACTTCCTTGTAGTGATATCAACAAATCCTTCTGTTTTCCTCTGCACTAACCATGTCAGGAGAAGAAGACGCCAATCATCGTCAACACTCACCGCGCACAAGGGGAATCATACAACATTTTGAGCGTCATACAAGGAGACACGCTGAAGCTCTTGAGGAGGATGTTCGTGTTATCAATGAGCGCCTTGGACTAATGGAGACGGCGCAGATTAACACCAACCAAAGACTAGCTGCGATGGAGGGCTCCATTGGAGCAGTTAACACTTCACTTGATGCTATTTTGCGCAGGCTTGAGAGAATGGAAGAAGTGCGTAGCAACGAAGATCGACGCCAAAGCAATGGTGGTAGTGAGGGGAGTGCTGGAGCTGAGAATGAGGATTTTTATGCAGGTGACACTGAGCTTGACGATGATGTACATCCTCGCAATCGACGTCCACAACACCACAATCGTCGTGCTAGACCTCCACGTCGAGAGGTACGTGACAATGGTGATTCACTAGGAAATATTAAGTTCACTATGCCTTCGTTTGACGGAAAATATGATCCTGATGCATATCTCACTTGGGAATTAGCTGTTGATCAAAAATTTGCTTGCCATGATTCTCCTGAAAATAAGCGAGTTAGGGCTGCAACTAGTGAATTTACTAATTTTGCTTCCATTTGGTGAAGTGAGTATCATCGTGCTCATCCAAATCGTGTTCCTCAGACTTGGGATGCCTTGAAAAGGGTCATGAGACATAGATTTGTTCCTTCATATCATGCACGTGATTTGTTGAATAGGTTGCAGCAATTCAAACAAGGAAACAAATCTGTAGAGGAATATTACCAGGAGTTGCAAACTGGTATGCTTCGTTGTGGCCTTGTAGAAGGAGAAGATGCTGGAATGGCAAGGTTCTTAGGTGGTTTGAATCGTGAAATTCAGGATATTCTTAATTATAAAGAATATACTTCAATTGACCGCTTGTTTCATCTTGCCTGTAAAGCTGAAAGGGAAGTGCAGGGACGTCGATCTAGCATGAGAACTAATACTTCTGCAGGTCGTGCTAGTTCTTGGACATCAAAATCAGCTGCGGCACCATCAGTTCGTGCACCTGCTCCACCCCCCTACAGCAACAAACAATCTGCAGCATCAAAATCAATTCAAGCGCCCGCTGAACCAACAAAAGGGGCAGCAAGTTCTGCATCCATTGCTTCTACAGGGAGAACAAGGGATATCCAATGCCTGCAATGCAAGGGATATGGACATGTGCGTAAAGATTGTCCAAGCAAACGTGTGCTGATCGTGCGACAAGATGGTGAGTATTCCTCAGCTAGTGATTTGGATGATGAAACATATGCTTTGCTTGCAGCTGACCATGCAGGTGGAGAAGAAGATCAGGTTGAAGAACACATTGGAGCTGCACATGCTGACCATTATGAGAGCCTTATTGTGCAGCGAGTGTTGAGTGCACAGATGAACTTAGCTGAACAGAATCAGCGCCACACCTTGTTCCAAACAAAGTGTGTGGTAAAGGAACGCTCTTGTCGTGTGATCATTGATGGAGGGAGTTGCAACAACCTAGCAAGTTCAGAGATGGTGAAGAAACTAGAATTGGCCACCCAGCCACACCCCCAACCTTACTACATTCAGTGGTTCAACAACAGCGGCAAGGTGAAGGTAACGCGGTTGGTTCGAGTTAGTTTGTCAATTGGCTCTTATCACGATACTGTTAACTGCGATGTTGTACCGATGCAAGCATGTTCCATACTTTTAGGTAGACCATGGCAATTTGATATAGACTCGTTGCATCATGGTAGAACCAATCAATACTCTTTTCTGCATAATGGGAAGAAGCTTGTGTTACATCCTATGTCCCCTGAAGATGTCTTGAAAGATGAACTTGCTAGAGCTAAGAAGTGGAACATAAAGAAGCATCTTGAGAGTGAAAATCAAATAATTGCTAAAGAACTTGAGCAACACACAAAGAAAAACACCAAACCAACTCCTGATAACAAAAATGAGATTAAATTAAAAGGTACCTGCTTGCTTGCAACCAAATCTGATCTGTAAGAGTTTGATGTTTCCACTGATGTTTGCTATGCTTTGGTTTGCAAAGAACCTTTGTTTTCACTTGAGGATATACCTATGTCTTTGCCTCCTGCTGTTACTAACCTTTTGCAGGAGTATGCTGATGTCTTTCCAACGGAGGTGCCACCGGGGCTGCCACCAATTCGAGGAATTGAGCACCAGATTGACCTCATCCCCGGAGCCTCCTTGCCGAACCGTGCTCCATATAGGACCAATCCGCAGGAAACCAAAGAGATACAGCGCCAAGTGCAAGAACTGCTTGACAAAGGTTACATTCGAGAATCACTTAGCCCTTGTGCTGTACCTGTTCTTCTAGTTCCTAAGAAAGATGGATCTTGGCGAATGTGTGTGGACTGTAGGGCGATTAATAATATAACAGTGAGATATCGCCATCCGATTCCGCGATTAGATGACATGCTTGATGAACTGAGTGGCTCAATTGTGTTCTCTAAGATTGATTTACGAAGTGGTTACCACCAGATTCGCATGAAGTTAGGAGATGAATGGAAAACTGCCTTTAAAACCAAGTTCGGTTTATATGAGTGGTTGGTCATGCCTTTTGGTCTCACTAATGCACCCAGCACTTTCATGAGGTTAATGAATGAAGTTTTACGTGCTTTCATTGGACGGTTTGTTGTGGTGTACTTTGATGACATACTGATATATAGCAGAACGCTAGAGGAACATCTTTCTCATTTACGTGCTGTATTTGATGCCTTACGTGATGCTCGTTTATTTGGTAACATTGAGAAGTGCACCTTTTGCACGGATCGAGTCTCTTTTCTTGGCTATGTTGTGACTCCACAGGGAATTGAAGTTGATCAAGCCAAGGTTGACGCGATTCGCAGCTGGCCAGTCCCCACAACAGTTACGCAAGTGAGGAGTTTTCTAGGACTTGCTGGGTTCTACCGCCGCTTCGTGAAGGATTTCAGTACCATTGCAGCCCCACTGCACGAGCTGACCAAGAAGGGTGTTGCTTTCACATGGACACCAACCCAAAGGAATGCGTTCGACACACTAAAAGATAAGTTAACACACGCACCCTTGCTCCAACTTCCTGATTTCAATAAAACTTTTGAGCTTGAATGTGATGCTAGTGGGATTGGACTGGGTGGTGTTTTGTTGCAAGAGGGAAAACCTGTAGCATATTTTAGTGAGAAGTTAAGTGGACCTAGTTTGAACTACTCTACTTATGACAAAGAACTGCTTGCCCTTGTTCGCACTTTGGAAACTTGGCAGCATTATTTGTGGCCCAAAGAGTTTGTCATACACTCTGATCATGAATCCCTAAAACACATCCGTAGCCAAGCAAAACTGAATCGACGGCATGCCAAGTGGGTTGAATTCGTTGAGTCCTTTCCTTATGTCATAAAACACAAAAAGGGAAAGAAAAATATTATTGCTGATGCTTTGTCTAGGCGTTACACCATGCTTTCACAACTAGACTTTAAAATCTTTGGTTTGAAAACTATTAAGGAGCAATATGTCAATGATAATGATTTTAAGGATGTCTTGCTGAATTGCCAAGAGGGCAAGTCATGGAACAAATTCATACTTAGTGACGGTTTTGTTTTTCGAGCTAACAAGCTATGCATTCCAGCTAGCTCCGTGCGTTTGTTATTGTTGCAGGAAGCGCATGGTGGAGGGCTGATGGGGCACTTTGGTGTGAAGAAAACCGAAGACATCCTTGCTGCACACTTCTTTTGGCCAAAGATGAGGCGAGATGTTGAACGGTTCGTTGCTCGCTGCACAACATGTCAAAAAGCTAAGTCTCGCCTTAATCCTCATGGTTTATATATGCCTTTACCTGTTCCTAGTGTTCCGTGGGAGGATATTTCCATGGACTTTGTTTTAGGTCTGCCTAGGACAAAGAAGGGGAGAGATAGTGTTTTGTTGTGGTGGATAGATTTTCTAAGATGGCTCACTTCATACCATGCCACAAGACAGATGATGCTATACATGTTGCTGATTTGTTCTTTCGTGATATTGTTCGCTTGCATGGTGTACCAAACACCATTGTTTCTGATCGTGATGCAAAGTTTCTTAGCCATTTTTGGAGGACCTTGTGGGCTAAGTTGGGAACTAAGCTTTTATTTTCCACGACATGTCATCCACAAACAGATGGGCAAACTGAGGTTGTTAACAGAACTTTATCTACTCTGCTTAGGGCTGTTTTGAAGAAAAATATAAAACTGTGGGAGGAGTGTTTGCCTCACGTTGAGTTTGCTTATAATCGTTCAAAACACTCTACTACTAAGAAATGTCCTTTCGAGATTGTTTATGGTTTTGTTCCCCGTGCTCCTATTGATCTTTTGCCCCTTCCAACATCGGAGAGGGTAAATGTTGATGCAAATAAACGTGCTGAACTGATGTTAAAACTGCACGAAACCACTAAGGAAAATATCGAATGCATGAATGCAAAATACAAACTTGCTAGCAGTAAGGGCAAGAAACATGTAACTTTGAACCTGGTGATCTAGTTTGGTTACATTTAAGAAAGGATAGGTTTCCTGACTTAAGGAAATCTAAGCTGTTGCCTAGAGCTGCTGGTCCTTTCAAAGTTTTAGAAAGGATTAATGATAATGCATACAAACTTGAGCTCCCTGCAGATTTTGGGGTTAGCCCCACTTTTAACATTTCAGATTTGAAGCTTTACACGGGAGAAGATGATGACTTTGAGTCGAGGACGACTCAAATGCAAGAAGGGGAGGATGATGAGGACATCACTTCCACAGACACAACCAAACCAATTGCACAAGAAGGACCAATGACACGAGCTCGAGCGCGTCAACTTAATTATCAGGTCAAGTCATTCCTCGCTGTCCATAGTAGTTCTTTTAAGAATGGGGTACTGCTAAATCCTTGTGGTGATTTTGTTATGATTAGGAACATGGGAGGAGCACCAGAACCATCAAGCAGGATCGGACCATCAAGCAGGGCTAGATTGTTTCGATCATAATTTTTCACTCCGGATGTTGTTGAAGGCTCATGAGTACTCATCGGAAAGATCTCGAAGTCTACTTTCAGATGGGTCCAACCTCAGCTTCAAACTCCTCCAGACGTGATCAGAATCGTCCGAAAGGTGTTCGGACCTCCAGTCATGGGCTGAGGCCCATTGTATCCAGTTTAACCCACTAGGGGCCCTCTCTAAGTTAGGGTTTGAGTCCCCCACGCCTCCAGGATGTTTTCCCACTATGTAAACCTGTGGTAGCCGTCATTTGATGGTGGGTTTTGTTCAGATGCAAGTTTAGCCTTAGCTACTTTCCTGTAAACGCGTGTGTCGACGAGACCACCCGATTTGCTTGATTCAGAACCCCAATTTCGTGATTATATCCAGATCTGTGAGTTGTCTACCTGTTCATCTTGTTCTTGCTTGTTCTCGATTGCTTGCAGGTTCAGGGTTGTTCTTGGCACAGCAAGAACAACAACAAATCGGAGCCGGTGTACCTGTTGCTAAGGCGCAGCAACCCTGTTGGTTGTTGTAGTCGGACAGCCAACGTCGAATCCACCCCAAATGCAAGTTATCCTCCTCTCATCGAAAGATCGGGATCAGCCCCTGGCATATCAATTGGCGTGCTCGACCTGCCCGTTCGTACGGGGGTGCGCCACGGCCGCCCAATCTACTCGGATATGGTAGTCGTCACAGAACTTAAGGAATCGCTTCCCTGTGAACTGCGTACCGTTATCCGTGATGATGGAGTTTGGGACCCCGAAGCGGTGGATTACGTCGAGGAAGAACTCGACTGCCTCTTCTGGTCGGATCCTCGTGATTGGCCGGGCTTCAACCCACTTGGTGAACTTATCGATAGCTACCAAGAGGTGGGTGTAGCCCCCGGGTGCCTTCTTGAGTGGTCCAATCAGATCCAATCCCCAGACCGCGAATGGCCACGTGATGGGGATGGACTGCAGCGCTTGTGCCGGCAGATGGGTCTGCCGAGCGTAGAACTGGCAGCCTTCGCACGCGCGAACGATGTGCGCAGCATCGTTGACGGCGGTTGGCCAGTAGAATCCCTGTCGGAACGTGTTTCCGACGAGGGTTTTGTGCGCGGCGGGGTGACCGCAGACCCCTCCGTGAATGTCTCTCAGCAGCATCTTCCCTTGCTCGACGGGGATGCAGCGCTGCAAGATTCTGGTGCGGCTCCTCTTGTAGAGTTCTCCGTCGATGACGGTGAAGGACTTGGTGCGTCGCGCGATGCGTCGAGCCTCCGTCTTGTCGGCGGGGAGTTCTCCTTTGAGGAGTCGGTTGAGGTACGGCGTCCTCCAGTCTTCCGGAAGGCTCGCACTAGGTGCGGACGCCTCGTCGATCTCCATGACGCAGGGGTCGGGAGGCGTCGTGGCCGATCCGTCCCCTTGTGCCTGGAGCGGCTCGGTGCTGACCCCTGGCGTGTCTTGGGGTCGGATTGATGGTCGGCTCTGGTCGTGGGCGAAGAGACTGCGCGTGGGCCCTTGCGTGAGGGCTTTCGGGAGAGCGAGCCTTTGTTCGGGCGTCGCTTCTTCCTGTTGGCCGGGGCGGCCGGCGTGCAGTGGGAAGAAGGGGCGGTGGCTGGTGACGCCGTGGCGCCTTCCAGCACCAGGTCGCCCTCAGAGGTGGCGACGAAGTCGAGGCTCCCGAGGGACACGATAGTCCCGGGAATCCATCCGTGGCTTGCCATCGAAACCTGAAAATATGATCGGCGAAAACACACAGCGCCCCCCTACCTGGCGCGCCAACTGTCGATGTTCGTTATTGTCGACTAGTAAATTTATCGTGGGGGGTGTGTTTTAAGGCTTCGATGGTTCGCGAGAGGACACAAGATTTATACTGGTTCAGGCAACGATGCCCTACGTCCAGTTTTCGTGCTGCTTGTATTACTCGCGACTGAGATTACAATGTGGGTTACAAACGGAGGAGGAAGAGAGAATGCTTCCTGCCTCTAAGGGTGCTCGTGAGTGCTGTTCGTGTGCTTGTGCGTAGAGAGCTTGTGGGTCTCGAAGACTTATTCTTCTTCTTTGATCTTCCTCCCCTTTTATATGGTGGCGTGAGGAGGACCGGTTCCGTGAGTCTGACAGCAGCCGTACTCCGGTTAGGTCGAGTTGTAATGGCGATGCCCTTGGTGCGGTCGTGTCGTTCCTGTTCGATGGAGTGGCATTGTGCTGTCGTTCGGCGGGGTTCCGTCCGTATGGAGGAGACGTCACTGTAGGAGCCGGCTTGATGACGCCATGGTGATGGCCGTCGCTCTGGGGCGTCCTATTGCACAGGACGGTGAGTCTCTGACAGGGGGCTGGTGGAGTGACGCCCATCCCGTGTACGGTGCACGCTGTGCGCATTTACTCTTCCGGGAGCGGTCATCGCCACTGTCCGATCGGGAGTTGGAGCTTGGAGTATTAATGGCTCAACTGTCCCCGGACACCCGTCTCGTCCGGGGTGGTTGGATCGCCCAGTCTCGTCCGACCCCGGAGGTCGGGCGAGGCGGAACTCTCGTCCGACCTCTCGAGGTCGGGGTCGGGCTGCGCGGAACCCTCGTCCGACCCCTCGAGGTCGGGGTCGGGCGAGGCGGAACTCTTGTCCGACCTCAGGGGTCGGGTACTGCCCGTCCGAGTCCCGAACGTCGGGGTCAAGCGAGACGGAGTGACCTCCCTCGTCCTCGGGCCTGGGTCTATCAAAGCGGAGGTGGTTTGGCTATACTGCGCGGCTTAGCCTTCCGGGCTAATACGATTAATTAGCCCAAGTACCAAACCTCCACAGCGTCGTTTCTCAAGTAGAACCATTGTCCGTGGCAGCCCCTGTTGGAGGTCCTCAGCCGAAGAGGGATGTAGGCGTTGGCGCGCTCCCCGCGAAGGTGAACGCTGGAGGCTCAGCTCCCCTCCTTCGTCTAGAGGGAGATGGCCAAGAAGTACCTCCATAGATCAAAGTGGGGGTCGATCCCCAGGAATCCTTCGTACAACGCCATGAAGACGGTGATGTGCTGGATCCCATTGGGGTTGAGGTACTGGGGCTCGAGGCCGTAGTGGTGGAGCAGCCCTCGCAAGAAGCGGTGCGCGGGGACGCCTAGCCCACGCTCGTGGAAATGCGTGAAGGAGACGACATAGCCGTCCGCCGGCGCTGGAGCCGTCTCCTCGCCGGGGAGCAACCACTCCCTCGCCTCCGTCCGCACGACGAGGAGGCCACGCTTCACCAGGCCATCCAGGCGCGCACCCATCACGTCGGATTTCCACCAGCCCGCCATCTTCAGAAGTGGAAGGATGTGAAGGAGGTGGACGAGTGAGAGAAGATTTGGGAATGAAGAAGCGCAAGGAGCTCGAGCAGGAAGGCGAAGCGGCGCGAGGAGGCAAAGAGACGCAAATGACAAGTGAAGGCAAACGGGCGCGCGAGGTGCGTATTTATATCCTTCTGCCCGAAGGGCGTCTTCCTCCCAATCGATGCGAGCGAAGCCCACGCGGCCGCCTCGATCAGCACGGGCAGATGCGCATGCACTCATGCGGCCCGAAGACCGACACTGCCGCACGTCCCGTCGCGGCAGGCGCCGCTACCGTGAATTAACACCGGTAGGTAGCGATATGGGCTGAAATACGCCCTGACAACCCAAAGAGTTCGAAGGCTGGCCTAACGAACGGGTTCGACAGCCGCTCGGGGCGAAACAGAGCGAGGGGTGGAGAGAGATGGGTCCACTAGCAGCCAGTACCCTGGCGCTCGAGCGCCAAGGGCATCACGGTCCGCGTTCAAGTCTCGGTTCGAACATACCAATCGATAATTTCACCGCAGAAAGGCAGCGAGCCCTCGGACCCTATCGAACGACATCTGGGTACTGAAATGGGATGGCAACGGAGAAGATTTGGAGTCGACCATCAGCTGGTCCATCAAGGCCTCCCCGAAGGGGCCCCGGGGCTCCACTTGAACTCACCCGTTATCAGCTCGACGAGCGCCACGCTTCGGCCCCCGGGGTAAAGCGTGGTCCGGCTCAGCCCCCTTGTCCGGTGAATGGACGCGCAGGGTGGACGACATAAGTCGAACCGTGTCCTCGAACGGACCACCACAACGAACGGAGGTCTCAAGGGACGGAATCGCAAAATGAGATCCAATAACGGGATCGCAGAACACGCCGATTTAATTGGGCAGAAAGCGAGTCTATGCTCGCAAAATGAACCTTCCCCTCCCGATTTGAGTGATGTCTAGCCCCCTTTCATGCGGGGGTCAGACCTCACTCGGGGGCTACCGTCGAGGGTCAATACCAGGGTCGATCAGCCTTAATGACCCACGGTCTTAACAACACGAAGGAGGCGGAAGCAATCTCCGCCTCGCCCGACCCTCGTGTCGTACAAACACCCGACGGGCCAGGTCCACGGGCGACCTCCGCCTCGCCCGACCCCAGGGTCCGGCGAACCGCCTAGCACGCCACGAGTAGGCGGGACGGTGGCGGTTGGGCAATAAATGCATACTGCTCCCACGTCCGCTGATAGGAGAAGATAACGGTTACTCGAGCAAGTGGGGGAGTGAATGCGCACGACGTGCACCGACCAAAGGACCGTCACTGTCGCTGCAGCTCCTGCCAGAAGCCCATTCTCCCCCTAGGACGGGACACTTCTGAGCGACGGCTCGACGAGAACAGGGGCAACCACAATGCCGCCACTCCGCCGACCCCCACCGAAAGTTGCTCCTCCATACGGACGGGACGTCCTCGACTGATGGGCGCTCTCCACGCCACCGGATCGGGAGGACGCCGATATACCGATGACGCCATCCACAGTGATGAAACCCAACTTGGGGTGTACGGCCACGACCACCGCTCCGCCATGTAATCCGGGTCTCCCCTCTTGCGGTATACAAGGGGAGAGACTAGGGATCAGAGGGGGGACGGGTGGTTTTATTTCGATAGAAGAACAACCAACACCTCTCTGCTCACACGCTTTCATCCAGAGACTTGGAAAACCATCCCTCTTTCATCTGTTTGTAATCCCCTACTACAAACAATCGCAAGTAACACGAGCAGCTCGAAATTGGACGTAGGACCCCGTTGGCTGAACCAGTATAAATCCTTATATCCTCTTACGCACCGTCAAAATCCCAAAACGCGCATCCCATGATAAATCACTCGTCGGCGGTAGCAAACGTCGACAGGTACGATACCTGTACAAAAGTAAGATTTAAAAAAGAAAGACTATCCAACTGTGAAAAATAGATCTATTGAATGCGCCTACTCCAAAAAAGGGAAAATGTCTATTCTTTCTGGTATAATTTTTTCAGTGTTAACAACATTGTTTCAGGGTGGATCTTTTTTTAATAAGACTGCAAAGAAATAAGCAAGCGAGGAACTTACTTGAAAGTCAGATTTTTTTATGCAAGGAAAGCAGGAAGCAAGAAACTAAACTGTCAATCAAAACGTTGGGCTGGAAGGTTCGTACCACGCCTTCGTTAACGACCCAAAATGGAAGCACACACAATCAGTAGAGAGGACAGCCTGGGTAGAACAAAGATATCCTATAGAGATAGAAGCAAAGATTTTAGTAACAAATAAAAAGGATACATACGCCACAGGTCAACAGAAGAATTATGGTCAGTAAATCATGCCCCAAACACGATTCATGTGAATCAGCAATCCAACATGTAAATGAACCTCAAATATAATCCATGTGTCTCGCAATAAAACATGTAAAGACTCTCATTAGAAAAGATAAGGCTGCTTTTTTCCTTGCACAAGTGCTCCGGTAAAAACAGCTCTTCTAATCCAAATATCTACAATCAGAAATGATATCTCCTTGTACCAACCCAGATCACAAGAACGGCTTTTACAGTTTTGTTACTCTATCCTGGATCTGTTAGCCAGACAGACATAGTGAAACTCTCTATTCTTCTTGAGTACTCCATCTCCGTGTTGATCTTTCTCAGGTTCATATGATTATCAGCAGTTCCTTCATGCCCAATTTTTATCTAGCACTTGTGTCAAAGAGTTTTATAACCACATTAATTTGTGAAGCTAGCTAGCATCTGATAAAAATAGTGGATAAAATTATATGTCATGTTTAGTGAGAACAAAGCCAGGCGACATCTTTGTGCTTTAGTACATGATTAGAATGCAATCTGATGCTTCCTTTTACTTTGTAGGATATGGCTTCGAAAAAGATGATGTTTGAAGAAATTGAGGATGAGACGTTACTAGCCCTCAAGAAGGAGCATGAGCGGTATAGCCCTAAGATTTTTTCCAGCACTTGATGATCCCATAATTCTCTAACACCAATTTTGCCTGAGGGGGCTAAGAATGACAGAAAGTGAAACATTACTATAGGGCTGATTGTTGTTGGTGGTGTTGGCTGGCTTGCATTCCTGGCATCACAGAGTACATGAAGCATTTGGTGGCTTTTTGGAGGCAAAGCGCATGGGTGATGAAATAACTTTTGCTCGAATATATCGTGCAATGCAAATGGAGGAAGAAAGCGCGCTGAAAGAAAAGGAGGCAGCAGGTCTGCATAATGCTGACTAAAGTCAACCCCAGCCCAATCTGTTGTTACTAGGGTAATTATTGTACTATGTCGGACTTGTCTATGTGGTGCCGTTTCATGATGTGCTTAGTGGGGATGGGAGCACTGCAGCATCAATTGTTGAGTTTGTATCTTACAGCTTGTCTGTGACCAAGTAGTATTATGTTGAACCCATGATCTATGGTGTGTTTTGTAAGTCTGTTTGTCCGTTTGTTGCACATACTTTGGGAGTTATATAATTAAAATTTGGAACTGATCGTCTCTTCTTCTTTTTTAAGCCAAAAGGCTGTGATAATCATGTGGATGATTTTTGTACGTGCAAGTATGTATGATCACTGGGGTATTCGGCAATGCTTTGTTTTCTTCGTCAGTAGAGCTAGTGTTTTCTTTATCAGTGTATGTTTAAAAAACTAATTATTATTTTCTATCAGACTGCAGTGTGTTGAAGTAGCCACAGTAAGAACAGGGTCAGGGAGCACACTAAATAAACAGAAAGCACGTCTGCAAACCGGAAAACGTTAGGTTTTACTCTATCCAGAGCCTGATAGACAGACACGGCACAGAATGAAGCTCCCAGTTCTTGAGTAGTCCATGTTGAATTATCTCTGCTTCACGTCCCCTTTATCATCAGCGGTTCCTGCATGACACAAGTTTATCTAGCACTCGTGTCACTGAAGTTTATTTTAATCATGTTCATTTGTAAAGGCAGCTAGCACCAGCTGATAAATATATTGGATACAATCGTGTGTCTAGTTTAGTGAGACAAACACGGGTAACGTCGTCTTTATGTTTGAGTCCTAGATTGGACTGGAACCTGAGCTCCCCTTTTAACTTGTAGGATATGACTTTGAAACCGATAAAGCTTGAAGCTTCTCTTGAAGAGGAATTCATAGCCTTCAGGAAAAGCCTCAGAGAGAACAGACGGTGCAGCCCTAGGATTCTTTCAACTCTTTGATATTCATAATTTTTCTGACCTGATATATGCTAACATGGATCCTTCTAACTAAAGGCTTCTACGCGAGGAGTGCGAGAGGATGACCAGGAAAGAAAACAGGGATGCAGTGATCCTTGCTGCTGCTAATATTGGCGTGGTCACATTCTTTTGGTACCGTGTGGCAACAGCTTTTGATGAAATCTATGCAGGAGAAGATTTTGCTGAAATGTTCGATGCAGAGGAAGACGATGAGGTGGATGCAGAGGTGGACGGCAATGAGGTAGATGCAAAGGAGGGCGGCGATGGGGTGGATCCAAAGGAGGGCAAGACCATGGATGAAGAGCGGGTCTAGGGTAGAGGTTCACTGCAGTAACAAACAGTGACTATGAAGTCTATCCCAGCTATATCTGTTGTTACTACTGTATATTTATGTCGAAGCACTCTACTTATGGTGTTTTATCCAAGCTTGCACTATGTCAGATTTGTCCATGAGCCATTTTTTGATGTGTGCGGCAGCATCAAGTTTGACTATCTCACAGCTCGTCTGTTACGTTGAACCTAACGACTTATGATGTGCTTTCCAAGTGTATTTTGTCCGTTTTGTTGGTGTAACATTATTGTTATATCTGTTGGGAATTATCAAATTATAAATGTGGAATTGTCTCCTTTTTTATGGCAGAAAGAATTCTGAGTTACGCATGGATAACTTTCCATATGAAGTAGCTGTGATAATTGGGAATTGCTTTGTTTTCTCGTATCAATAGAGATAGTTTTGAACCAAGTCGCGATATCCTAGGACAATGATCGGTTTTAGGCTAATTTATTCGTCCATATTCCCTGCTTCGACAGTCACTTCGCCACCAAAGGCGAACAAAATAAACAAACATTATGATGTGACAAACATTATGATGTGGACTTTTGAGTTTGATTTAAAATACATTCCACTTTAAAGCGACGTAATCTACGTGCGAGAATTTTCTTGCCACATTTTTCTCTTTTTTCTTCTGAGTGACTGTTTTGGTGCCTCACCATCACGGCCTCTTCCCCTTTAGCTAGCCGTTGTCGTGCAGGATAACTGATTACCTTCGCTGCGACCGGACAATTGCACCTCTCCAACCGGATCATGCAGCAACAGGACCTGATAATCCAAATTCCAAAGTAGATGCACATGCTGTAGATTCAAGAGCCCTCTCCGGCTTGATAAGGCCACCCCACGTCGCTTTTCGCTGAAGCTGCAGGCCTACGGCCTCGCGTCGTGTCTTCCAACCGTAGCTTGTTTGCATCTGAACGAAGCAAGTAACAGTTAAGTTATAAAGTGGCAAATGAATGAAATACACTGTGTACTGTAAAGTTAGTAAACAAGTAAAGTGTCTATCAGATAGATGAATATTACGTTAGCAACTAAACATCACTCCCTTTAACAGTAACCAAGCAAAAGGATTCAGTATAAACTTACCAAGATCCAAATGCACATAATATTAAGCAGACTTCATAGTTCAGTATTCATACATTTGTGGTTATTTGATCTGGTACATTTACTATAGCTAAC
This sequence comes from Oropetium thomaeum, assembly GCA_001182835.1. NCBI lineage: Eukaryota > Viridiplantae > Streptophyta > Magnoliopsida > Poales > Poaceae > Oropetium > Oropetium thomaeum. The sequence continues at coordinate 26,843 of LFJQ01000132.1, read as the reverse complement.
CTAACATTGCTAGACTGTATCTACATCACAGAATACTTTAAATCATGGTAGTACTTCGTATTAGAATACTGTATCTACTACAATGTTGAGGTGGTAACTGACGCACTGAAGAAGCAGTGACCCAAACTCTGACACAAAAAGCCTGAGTTCAGGAATTTTATCCCAGGTCGAAGATTTCCATTACAATGGAACCATCGACAATGCAGCAGATATGAACTGCCTTCATAACAACCATCACCATCGTAGCTAGAACAAAGGTGCTCGGCCACAAGGTCGATATATTCAAGTTCAAGGTCTACCGCCTTTCCTTGGTCATCAGATATTATTGATTTTGTTAAAGAAAATAGACCATTTTACTACCTTTTGCTATTGTCATAGTTTACTTAACACCCTGTGCTATTTTCTAAAACAGAAAAAGACCATTTCAATAGGCGGCACCACAGCTAATGAGGAAAAACAGGTGTCTGGTTCGGTTTAGGGAGGGTGCTATTTGGACACGGCCTCACCTTCCACGACTTCACGGTTAACATGGCATATAACAAAGACTAGTGTCCGCGAGGCAAACCCCACTCCTCTAACCCTACTATAGTACTAGTATCCCATCTCCGCTCACCAACCGCGCTCTCCCCACTTCCACTTCCACTCGACCTCTCACGCAGCCGAAACATTCAACCCGAGAGCCGAGGCATGGCCTCCCGTGCGCTCACGCACGCCGCCGGCCGGATCCGTTCCACTGCAGCAATAGGATGGCGTCGCGGGGTCGTCGCGCCACCGGTTGGGCGGCGGTGCCCCAACCCCATGAGCCGCAGCATACTGGCTCTGGGCTCCATGGCCGAGGGTACCGCCGAGTACCCCAAGGCCACGGCCGTCCTCGATCTTGCTGCCGACCCGCTGGGCGTCACCGTCCTTTTCAAGGCTTCGTGGATCCCTGTCTGCACTGTGGAGCCTGCTCGGCGCGTCGCCGTGACCACCGGCGTTCAAGGCGCCGCGGCTGCGGCTGCCGTCAAGGCCGCTCTTTTACCTGATGCCTTCATGGCCAAGGGTACCGCCGAGTTCCCTTTGCTCCTTGCCCTTCCCAGCTTCCCTAAAATCGAGCCGAGGGCATCCGATCCTGGCCAAGCCAAGGTCTTGCCGCGCCGCGCTCTCCTGATGCCGACTAGCGAGAAACTCGCCCAGATCGGCATTTCCAGTGAGGTAGGTATATCTTCCCTCTTGCCCCCCCCCCCCCCCCCACCCCCCTCTCCCCCTCAAGCAGCCAAGGCGCACGCACGGTGTTCGGCGTTTTGTCTGACCGATCCGACCTGACCCCCTCCCCGATGGAGCGCGCTGCAGGAGAAGGACAAGCTGGTGGCGGAGGTGATGCGCTGCGTCATGTTCAAGACGCACCAGACTTCCGGCTGTCCCATCAAGCGGGAGGAGCTCACAGCAATCGTCACCAAGAACTACCGCCAGCGCGCGCTACCGACGCTCGTCATAAACGAGGCCCTGGACAGGCTCGCCTCCACCTTCCGGTACAAAATGAGGGAGCTCCAGAGGATCCGCGCGTCCACGCGCTCCGGCCGCGGTTCTTCTCAGGCGCAGCGTAAGACATCCTAATCCTCCGCTTCCCTTTTTCCTGGAAGTCCCCCTCCCCCCCCTTCTGATATCCGTGTCACCACGGTGGCTGGCTACTGACAGCTAATGACTGGTAATTTGGATTTTTTTTAGCCAACGTGGACGCCAGGAGCTATATTCTGGTCAGTATGCTAGAACCTGAGGTGTACAGAAAATACGTTCAGGACAAGGACTCTGCCCATCTGTCTGCCTTTGCTTGCATCGTCGTTGGCATTGTTCAACTTGCTGGAGGGAAGATGTCAGAAGGTACTAAGTGGAGCACGTTCTATACGTTGGTCATGCAAACTTAGTGTTCTGATGGCTCTGACTCTTGTGCCGTTCAAAATTCTAGAGGACCTCTGGCACCAACTGAAGCGGCTCGGTTTGAACGAGGCTGATGGGAACGATTCTGCTTTTGGTAACAATAAGCAGGCCCTCGAACATCTTGTGCGGCAAAGGTTGGAGCCGTTACGTGCTGTGGAATATGTAATCTATTGTAAGGCATTGTTTGGTTTACCTTTTTTTTTCGGTTTAATGCAGGTACTTGCAGAAGGAGAAAAGTGCTGGGCCAGAAGGCCATTTCATGATGTACGAGCTTGCAGAGAGGGCACTAGATGAATCGATCAGTGCACAGCTTAAGGATTACATTACGCAGGTATGTGAGCATTGGCATGTGACAATAATACTATGTCCTTTTGTAATCTATCAGAAGCGATCGTAGACTCGTAGCACAGTAGCAGCAGGCAACATCAAAGGCAATATAGTTTCATGACAACTGCAGCCATGGAAACCATCATATTTAACCTTCTTCGATAAACTTGTAGAATGCATTAGTTCATTCCCAACTAACTCCACTTTTGCTTTATTTACATTAGTTTGATGGAACTATTTGTATGCAAACTGCCAACGGGGTTGCTTGATCTGTGCTGCTATAGTGGCACACTTGGGCATAGATGAATAGAACTATGCTAGTAGCAGTAATTCCTCATATGTTAGTTTGCTCAGAAAAAAGTTACGTAAAAAAATTAGCTGCTGGGGTATTAATTTTCGTCCCACACGGACTTGTGCGATGTAATTTCGAATTTGGTTGGGATCATGAGTTTGTAAGTATACATGATTTTCCTGTCTTTTAACCAAAAAGCCTTTTTTCTTTTAACGTGGAGTAGGTTGGGGACAAAAGCACCACTGCTGCAGAAGTAGATTGAACTGGATACAAGGATATTATGACAAGCAATAGATATTTTCATCCCGTGAATATACCATTTGCTTCTTCTCAAGGGTAATCCTGATCGCTTTCTTTATCAGAGTGACTGCTCAAATACTAGTATATATTCCTTACAAAAAAAAAATAGTATATATATCGCTTGCAAAAAAATACTAAGTATATATCCCTTGCAAAAAAAAATACTAGTATATATATATATATATATATATATATATATATATATATGATTACACGTACTGTTAGTACTTAGTAGACATGTCGATAAATTAATTAAGTAGGACTTGTTGTATTTAGGGGCTGTTTGGCATACCTCCTGCTCCCACTCTTCTCATGTGGTACTGTAGCATACACTGTTCTATATTGTAGCGAAAATTAAATCATTCATAAGTTCAATGTACTACAGCACTAGTATTAGTTAATAGTAGTACCGTACCGAAATTAGGGAGTGGGCTGCAGCTGCTGGCCTGCATGCAGACTTAGAGAGATGCTGTACTGTACTACCCTTTCCGAGACGATATGTGTTGAGGGTTAATACCAATGGTGGTTAATCTTAATGTCCCTCGACCTTAACAACGTGATCAAGGCATAAACAATCTCCGCCTTAGCCGACCTCTACATCGTATGGACACACAACAGACCGTACCAACAGGCGATCTCTGCCTCGCCCGACCCCAAGGTCGGGCGAATCGCTCGTCGCACCGCGGGCAGGCTGGACGGTGACAGTTGGGAAATAAATCCCCGATACACCCACGCTCGCTGGCAGGTAGAGCAGTCCATCGCTCAGGCAAGTGGGCGTTAAATGCACACGACATGCACCGTCTATGGGATGGGCGCCGCTGATACAGCCCCTGTCAGAGACTCCTCGCCCCCTCGCGACGGCCACGACTACAGCGTCACCACGTTGGCGTTTACAGCGACTCTTCTCCATACGGACAGGACACCGTCGATTGACGACACTGGCCACTCCGTCGAGCAGTAACGACACCGCCACACCGAAGACGTCATCCGTCGTGGCTCAGCCCAACTTACGTACGGCCACGACCTGCTCCACGGAACCTGACCTCCCCACATCGCAATATAAAAGGAGGAGGAAACCAAAGACGAAGGACAGATTTTTTTCACAAGCTTACACGCCTACAAAACTCACTAGCCCACTCTAGTTAAAGACAACACACGCACGAGCACACCTAGAGGCTGGGGAAACCTTCCCTTCCTCGCCCGTTTGTAACCCCTACTACAAACTCTATCACAAGTAACACGAGCAGTTCAAAAACTGGACGTAGGGCTCCTTGCCTGAACCAGTGTAACCTTTGTGTCCTCTTGCGAACCATCGAGGCCTTAAAACACACACCCCACGATAAATTCACTAGTCGACAGTAACGAACTTCGACAGTTGGCGCGCCAGGTAGTGGTGTTGTGTGTCTTCGTCGATCGTCTCTCAGGTTTCGATGGCAAACCACGTCAGCGGATGGACCCCCGACACGGTCGTGTCCTTCGGAAGTCTCGACTTCGTTGCCACTATCGGGGGCAACCTGGTGCTGGACAGCGCCTTAGCGTCGCCAATCAGCATCCCTGACTCCCGTTGCGCACCGACCATGTTGGCCAACGGGAAAAAGCGACGCCCTAGCAAGGGCCCGCGCTCTCGAAAGCCCTCACGCAAGGGCCCATGCGCGGCACCTTCGCCCGGTCGGGTTAGAACCGGCAAAGCTACGACGACTCGTACGTCGTCGTGCGAAAGCCCGTGCCCCACGGACATCGAGTTCGGGGGAATGACGGGTTACACGTCGGAATCCTTCTTCGACCTCCTCGACGAGGCGAACGGAGATTCCGGCGCAGAACGTAGCGAGGGAAGCAACAATCCCTAGCGTGAGTGCCTCATGGCACATTCTGAAGATCCTCTCGACCCGGGGAGTGATCTCCCTCTCACCCAGCTGCCACCGGCCTCCGAGACCCCCTCCCGTGTCGTACTGCCCGAGCAGTTACAAGCGCGGAGGGAGGAGCTCCGTGAGGCCAAACGCCAGTTGGAACAGGAGGAAGCGGAAATCGACCGCGAGCTCGCTCGTCGCGAGCCCGATGGACGTGCCCGCTCCATGGCGCGTGACGTACGTCGACGGATCATGGAGGAGGGCGACGGGCGTCCACACTTTGCACGGGCCAGCCAGAACCTTGCTGCTGCAGCAGCATTGCTCCGGGAGCTTCCGGAACCCATCACGCCTGAAGCCCGACGCACTCAACGCGAAGTGGAGGTGCTGCTGCAACGAGCGGCAGCACAGCAAGCGGAGAGCTCGCGGTCACAAGCACGTAGACCGCACACCCCGAACGCATCTGTACAACAGACGCGTCCGGGGACAGACGAGACCTCGAAAGCTTGCATCCGCGGACGTCTCGGCGCAAACCGTGACGCCTGCGCCACCTTGGAGGCGCGACGACGGCAATTGGAGCGCGCCCCGAGGCGGGCCGAGGTCGCCACTCGCATCGAGGTGGGCGCTACGACGAGGACGAAGACAGGAGTGAGCCCAGACGCTTCGGGGCCTCGGGCTTTCAGTTTCCACATTCGGAGCGCACCGTTTCCCCAACGTTTTCGGCCGTCGACCAACGTGCCGAAATACGTGGCGGAAACAAACCCGAGCCTCTGGCTCGAAGACTATCGGCTCGCCTGCCGAGCTGGAGGAGCGGATGATGATCGTTTCATCATCCGCAATTTGCCACTTTACCTGGCCGACTCGGCCAGGACGGGGCTCGAGCACCTCCCCGCAAATCGGATCACAAACTGGTCCGATTTGAGGAAGGCCTTCGTAGGTAACTTTCAAGGAACCTACGCGCGCCCAGGCAATCCCGGGGACCTCAAGAACTGTCGATAGAAACCAGATGAGACCCTTCGGGAGTATGTCCGATGTTTTTTCCGGCAGTGCAACGAGTTGCCGGACGTCGGCGACGCCGACGTCATCGGGACGTTCTTGTTCGGGACTACTTGCCGCACCCTAGTCCACAAGCTGGGACGCAAAAGTCCACGAAAGGCCAAGGAACTTTTGGACATCGCAACCAGCCATGCCTCCGGCGAGGAGGCCGTTGGCGCGATCTTCAACCGCCCCGAGACGAATGGAAAGCAGGACAAGGGCACCGACGAAGGCCCCTCCAACCGCTCCCGTAAGAAGAAGAAGAATCGACCACAATCGTCTGAGGATAGATGGTTGCGGCCGTCGAGCGCAAGGGCGCCAAGGCGCCAGCCGTAGACACCTCGGACCACTTCGAGAAGAAGTGGAATGGTCCGTGCCCCAACCACGAATACCCCGTGAAACACCTCTACAAGGACTGCTCGCTCATGAAGCGGTTCTTAAACCAGGGGCCTCCAAAGGGTAATCCGAAAGTCAAGCCCCGACAAGCCACTGAGGGTGCAGACGGCGAGGGCGACGCCAGCGACGGCAACGACGGCTTTCCCGAGACCGACGGCTGCCTTATGATCTTCGCAGGTCCAGAGGCGTACGGAGGAAAGCGCCGTGCGAAGATTGAGCGTCGTGAGGTGTCTGCGGCCGAGCCCGCGACACCAGCTTTCCTCCGGTGATCGGAAGCTCCGATCACGTTCGATCGGTCTGACCACCCCAGCCACGTCCCACGACCGGGTCGATACCCTTTGGTAGTCGACCCCATCATCGGCAAGAAGCGTCTCACCAAGGTCCTCATGGACGGAGACAGCGGCCTCAACATCCTCTACGCATAGACGCTCGACGCCATAGGCATCGATCAGTCGCTCATTCGACCGATCGGAGCCCCCTTCCACGGCGTTGTCCCCGGGAAGCAAGCCGTCCCACTCGGACAGATCGACCTGCCCGTCACGTTCGGGACCCCGACCAACTTTCGGACGGAGACTCTCACGTTCGAGGTCGTCGGATTCCACGAGTCGTACCACGCCATCCTGGGGAGACCATGCTACGCGAAGTTCATGGCCATCCCCAACTACACCTACCTGAAGCTCAAGATGCCTGCGCCGAAGAGGGTTATCACTGTAGGCGCTTCCTTCCAGCGCGCCTACCAATGCGAGATGGAGAGCGGCAAGCTCGCCTCCGCGACCATCGCGTCTACGGAGGAGCTTGCTGTCACACGGCAGCAGATCACCGAAGACGCCCTCGACTCCAACCGCAGCGCTGGATCCTTCGAGCTCGCCGAGGGCACCAAGGAGATCCAGCTCGACCCTGTCAACGCTCCTGAGAAGGTGGCCAAGATCGAAACATCCCTCCCCGCCAAATAGGAAAGCGTGCTCGTCGACTTCCTCCGCGCTAACATCGACATCTTCGCGTGGAAACCCTCGAACGTGCCGGGCATTCCGAGGGAAGTCGCCGGGCATTCCTTGCACATCAAACCGGGATCCGCCTGGTGAAGCAATGACTGCGCCGCTTCGACGAGGAGAAGCGCAGGGCCATCGGAGAGGAGATAGCCAAGCTGCTGGCAGCCGGTTTCATCAAGGAAGTGTACCACTCCGAATGGTTAGCCAATCCCGTCCTTGTACGAAAAAAGAATGGGAAATGGAGAATGTGTGTCGACTATAACAGTCTCAACAAAGCGTGCCCAAAGGAGCTGTTTCCTTTGCCACGCGTAGACCAGATAGTTGATTCAACCTCAGGGTGTGAAGCCCTCTGCTTCCTTTATGCGTATTTCGGTTACCATCAGATCCGCATGAAGGAGTTCGACCAGCTCGCGACGTCCTTCATCACGCTGTTCGGATCACACTGCTACGTCACGATGCCGTTCAGGCTGAAGAAGCGGGCGCAACCTACCAGCGCTGCATGATTGGATGCTTCGACAAGCTCATTGGAGATATCGTCGAAACGTACGTTGGCGACATCGTCGTCGAGACCAAGAAGACCGACTAGCTCGTCGTCGATCTGGAGCGAACCTTCACCAAGCTCCGAACGAACGACATCAAACTCAACCCCGAAAAATGCGTTTTCGGGGTCCCGAGGGGAATGTTGCTCGGATTCATCGTCTCCGAATATGGCATCGAAGTCAATCCGGAGAAAATCGAGGCCATCAATCGAATGGGCCCGATATAAAACTGGAAGGAGTCCAGTTGGCCAAGTCATGAAGGAGTCCAGTTGCCTCAACGAGACCATGGACGTCTACTACAAAGAGGTCCGTAAGCTGGAACACAAGTTTCATGGCCTCGAGCTCAGGCACATCCCAAGGCGGCAGAACGAGGAGGCCGACTCCTTGACGAAGATGGTGGCTGGGCGCGAACAGATCCCGCTTGGGGTCTTCACCCACGACCAGACCCGGCCGTTAATTAGACCCCAAGATGTGCTAGGGGTCAGCACCAAGCCGCCCCAGGCACAAGGGGACGGGCCGACCACGAAGTCTCCCGACCCCTGCGTCATGGAGATCGACGAGGCATCCGCATCTGATATAGGTCCTTCAGCCGATTGGAGGACGCCATATCTCGACCGCCTCCTCAAAGGAGAACTCCCCACGGACAAGACGGAAGCTCGGCGCATCGCGTGACGCGCCAGGTCCTTCACCGTGATCGACGGAGAGCTCTACAAAAGGAGCCTCACCAGAGTCTTACAGCGTTGCATCCCCGTCGAACAAGGGAAGATGCTGCTGCGACACATTCACGGAGGGGTCTGCGGTCACCACGCAGCGCGAAAGACCCTTGACGGGAACGCATTCCGACAGGGATTCTATTGGCCGACCGCCTTAAACGATGCCGCGCAGATCGTTCGCACGTACGAAGGCTGCCAATTCTACGCTCGGCAGACTCACCTGCCAGCACAAGCACTGCAGTCCATCCCCATCACATGGTCGATCGCGGTCTAGGGACTGGATCTGGTCGGACCGCTTAAGAAAGCACCAGGGGGCTACACCCATCTCTTGGTGGCCGTCGACAAGTTCACCAAGTGGGTCGAAGCCCGACCAGTCACAAAGATCCGATCAGAAGAAGCAGTCGAGTTCTTCCTTGACATCATCCACCGCTTCGGGGTCCCAAACTCCATCATCACGGATAACGTACGCAGTTCACAGGGAAACAATTCCTTAAGTTCTACGACGATTACCACATCCGAGTCGATTGGGCAGCCGTGGCGCACCCCCGTACGAACGGGCAGGTCGAGCGCGCGAACGGCATGATCCTCTAAGGGCTAAAGCCTCGGATCTACAACCGACTGAAGCAGTTCAGCGGGTGATGGGCGGCCGAGATCCCCGCTATACTATGGAGTTTGCGGACGACCCCGAGCCGGGCGACGGGGTTCACCCCCTTCTTCATGGTATACGGCTTCGAAGCCGTATTACCGACCGACCTCGACTACGGAGCCCCTAGGAGCCCCTAGGATCAGAGCGTACGACGAAGAAGGCAACCAGACGTTCTTCGAAGACGCCACGGACCAGCTCGACAAGGCGCGAGACGTAGCACTCCTACGGTCGACAAAATATGAGCAAGCGCTACGACGCTACCACGTCCGCAACGTGCGCGAAAGGGCGTTCAACGTCGGCGACCTCGTCCTTCGGCGCGTCCAGAGCAGCAAGGACCACCACAAGCTGTTGTCCCCATGGGAAGGCCCTTCATCGTCTCCAAGGTCTTCCGACCCGGCTCCTACAAGTTGCAGACGCCAGACGGACAAGTGCTCAGCAACGCTTGGAACATCGAACAGCTACGTTGTTTCTGTCCTTAGAACTCGCAGTAGTTTTATTGTTCTTCACTGCCGAGATAAGCGGCGCTCGACTCCCGTCACACGGGAGTCGGACCCCACTCGGAGGCTACACCATCAGGGTATGCGCACCGCACGCGCACCTTGACACTTGTCAAAATTTTACCATTTTGCTTGCAAAATTTCGAGGAAAGGATAAACGAAACTTTATCCTTTTCGAAGGTTTCGACCCCCCGTCCCACGTTTGGAACTTAGAAGGGAAAGTCGTGGATAGAAAAAGACGTGAAGTTTGGTTGGTCGGACCGCGCAACGCCTACGACCCCCGAAGGTCACGGCAGCGGCGCTCACCAGCTAGACGGAACGTTGGCGCCGTCCGCGGCCTAAGACTCTTGAGTTTCAAAAGCAAGGAAAAAGGAGTCGAACGCCCTCACAACTCTGTCAAGGAACGCCTTCACAAAAATACTTAGGAGCACCTTTAATGGTCAAAAGATGTTCAATTCATTCTTTTGATTGACAAAAGAGCCGGGGGCTTTTGACCTCGATCGTCCTAATTACAATCTAAAATACCTAACTCCTATTCTGCGGGGGCGGGAGGGGGGACGTCTTCTTCCTCTTCTGCCGTAGTCCTAGCAGCGAGCTCCTGCGCGAAGGGGGCACCTCCGCCTGGATGGCATCCAGCTCGGCGTCGGTCTAGCCAGGGACAAAACCCTCGCTTATATAGTCGAGGGCGATGTTGATGTAATGCGACCGGGCAACGGCGAATGCCCGATGCACCCTCTAGTAGAGGGCATCCTCCGCCATGGCTCGCGCCCGAGTGACGAGCCGGGGGACTTGGAGAGCGAGCGAGCTCGACCCAACCTCCGCGGCTACTCCGAGGTCGACGAGGGCCGCGTGGACGGCGACTCGAAGGATGCCGTGCTCCTCAGTTTCGCTTTTCAACTCTTCTTGGAGCCGCGACAACTCCTCCGCGCCCGCCTTCAGCTTCGCGGACATAACTGCAAACCGGCGACACGGCGGTCAGTCCGTGACCAAGTCAAAGGAAAGAAAGGGGAAAAGGTCGGAGTCAGAACTTACCCGACGCTCCGGTCCGGAGCTCCTTGAGCTCGGCACGTCCTTGGGCCACCTCCACGGCCAAGGAGGCAGTCACCTCTTCGGCCTCGAGCCTGGCAGGCCTGCCCCATCGTAAGGGCGGCCACGACGTCGTAGGCCCAGCGCGCGTCCGTCTGCGCCCGCCGCGCCTCCTCCCGCTCAGCGCGGAGCTGGTCCTCCACCTCCAAAAGTCGCCTCGCCATGGCCTTCTCCCAGGCAAGGGCGTCCGTCGCTGCACGACGAGCGGCGGCGAGCTGCTCCTCGTCGACGAGCTGGCCCCGGAGCAAGGCCACGACGGAGTCCAAAGCGGACAAGGCCCCCTCCACGGCCCGCCGCGTACCCCTAGATTCTGAGACGCTCCCCTCCGCTGGCCCCGCAGCCGCAGGGTCGCAGGTGCCATCATTGACACTCCAGCGGCGCCCTCCTCCGCAGCGGCGGCCAACGTTGCCGCCTCTCCCACCGTGGGAAGCCCAAAAACGGGCGGCCTCGACTCAGGTGCTGAAGCCTCCGCTTGCTCCGTCGAAGCAGCCGCCGCCTCCTCCGACGGCGCCTTCGAAAGGACGGCCGCCACCACCGCCTTTGGCTTCAGATTGGCGGCGGCCGCCACCACCCCCGTTGGCTCTAGGGGGACGTCCGAAGTGGCCCCCGACCCTTCCGCCTCCGCCGCTAGCGGACGCGGGGGCTCCGAAGCTCCGCTCGGGGCGCCCTTCCGGACACCTTTGGGCCGCCGTCCCGCCAGAGCTTTCTCTAGCGCCGCCTGGAGTGTCCCCACCTGCGCTCCGGACCTTCAGAAGAAGGGATGTTCAGTACAAAGTAGAAGGAGAGTAAGGTTCGCGCGACGCACTTACCCTCGGGACGAGGAACGACGACGCTTTGGGGTCGAACCCCCTTGCTCTTCCGTCGGCCGCTTCTCACCGACCCTTCGGTCTGCGGCCCCGCCCGATGCCGACCTAGAGGTCGACGGAACCGACCCCACCGGCTTGGGGCGGGCACGAGCTTCCTTTGACACGGACGTCCTCTCTTCCGAGGCCGGCCGCGCGGCGGGGATCGTAGGGGCCAAGGCCGGCGCCGCCTCCGACCTCCGAGCCCGTCGACCCCCGAGGCTCCGGCCTCGGACCCCGTGGATGCGAGTGCACCAACTCCTGCTTGGAGGGGGGACGAGGAACCTCCACGACCTCGTCCTCCTCCTCCTCCCCCTCCTCCTCGTCGTCGTCGTCGTCATCACCCGACCCCCGTCGGCGCTGATCCCGGGCTAGCTTAGTCCGGATCTTCATCGCACGCTTAGCCTTCCGGGCATCCTTCTTTCGCTTGTGCTCCTCGACAGCTAAGCGGTTGGCCGTCCGGACGGCCGCGTCTTCAGGGAGAGGGGAGCGAGAGGGTTGGACAGCGAGCTCCGCCTTCTGTTGACAATAAGACGAGGGGAGTTAGGGTCGGAAGAGAAGAAAGAAGCTAGAAATATGATGAGATAGGGACCCCGCTTACCAATAGGGAGCTCCCCTGAGCAGGGCGCATCGGAGGGTGGTCGTCCACCGAGTCCTCGAGGTCCTTGACGGCGAGAGATTCCCGGAGCCGCTGCTTCAGCTCCAGCTCCGAGATGAACTCGACCGACATTACCGACTCGGAGAGATCCGAGCCGGGACTCATTTCCCAGAGCCGAAGCCGCCGCGCCATCAGCGGGAGCACGCGCCGGGCATGGAACGCGGTGATGACTCCGGCGCCACGACCCCCCGAGACCGCAGCTGCCACACGGCGTCGAGGGCGATGTCCAGCCGCCTCCGCTCCTTGCCCGTGGCCTCCATTTCCACACCTCGGGCGCCGCATCCAATGTGCGCCCGGTGAACTCAGGCAGGGGCCCGGCAGTGTCGTTCTTGAGGTAGAACCACAGCCCGTGCCAGCCCCTGTGAGAGCTCCGTAGCCGCGGGGGATGTAGAAGCCGGCGCGCTCGCCGCGGAGGTGGATGCTGACACAGCTGATGGGGAGTGGGGCCCCTTCCTTCGTCTGGAGCGAGACGGAGAAGAAGTACCGCCACAGGTCGAAGTGGGGGCCGATTCCCAAGTAACCCTCGTACAAAGCCACAAAAATGGCGATGTGCAAAATTCCATTGGGGTTAAGGTGCTGGAGCTCGAGGCCGTAGTAGGGGAGGAGCCCCCGCAAGAAGGAATGCGCGGGGACTCCCATCCGCCGGCGCGGGCACCTCCTCGCCGCCCGGGAGCAACCACTCCCTCGCCTCCGTCCGGACGACGAGAAGGCCACGTTTCTCCAGACCGTCAAGGCGCACCCCCCGGATATCGGATTTCCACCATTAGGCCATGGAAGGCGAGCAAGGAACGCGGGAAAAACGGAAAGAAGCGAGAAAGGGAACGCGCAAGCGCGGAAGGGTGGAAGGCGAAGAACGAAAGAGCAGGATAGCGAGGGAGGCAAAAGGACGCGAGTGACGAATGGCAACGAACGGGCATGCAAGGTGCGTACTTATACCCTTCACCTGCCTGGCACCCTCCTTCCGCTGCGAGCAAGGTCCGCCTGGTCATCTCGCCCGGTGCAGGCGCCGCTCCGCCTTCCCGAATTCCTCTTGCACCGCTCGCTGCAAACGGGCCCGCATAACCGCCTCACGCAGCGCGGAAAATATCCCGCCCTCTTGGCATCGTCCCTAATCCGCGGTAGGCAGGGCCCGCCTGGCGGACTCACTCCACGCGTACGCGACTCCATCCCCTTGACTTCCTTTCACCCCGCTCGCTGCCAGCGGGCCCGCTCGACCGCCTCGTGCAGCGCGGGAAGCTTCCCGCCCGCTTGGCGTTTTCCTTCTGTCCCTGCAGACAGGGCCCGCACTGCCGCATAGCGCAGAGCAGCATTTAATCCCGCCCGCGTGACGCCTACCGCCAGTCGCTGAAGGCAGGACCCACATGGCTCCCGGTCAGCAGGGTTGAGCGCGCGCGCGCACATACTCATGAGTCCCGAAGACTAAAATCCCTGCCGCACGTCCCGTCGCAGCAGGCGCCTCTGCTACGCCACTGCCACAAAATAAATTGTGGCAGGCGGGGGTTTGGGCTGAAACATGCCCCGACGGCCCAAATAGTTCGAAGGCTGGCCCAGCGAACGGGTTCGACAGCCGCTCAGGCGAAAACAGAGCGAGGGGTGGATAGAGATGGGCCCGCTAGCGGCCAATACCCTGGCGCACCAGCGCCGAGGGCGTCTCGATCCGCGTTCAAGTTCCGATTCTCACCGACCTATGGGTATTTCACCGCAGAAAGGCAACGAGCCTTCGGAGCCTAGCAAACGGCATGCGGGTACCAGATTGGGACGGCAACCAGGAATATTGAGGTCGCCCACCAGCTGGGTCATCGGAGCTCCCCCCGAAGGGACCCCGGGCTTCACTCGGACTCTCTCATTTGGAACTCGACGAGCGTCACGCTTCGACCTCCGCGGTAAAACGTGGCCCGGCTCAACATCCTCGTCTGGCGAACAGACGCGCTGTGGGAACGAAACAAGTCGAACCGTATCCGCGATCGGACCGCCGCGACGAGCGGGGGCTTGGGAACGGAATCACAAAAAGAGATCCATTACAGGATCGCAGAACATGTAAACTCGACAAGGTTCAACATGAGCCCGCCGTCGCGAGTTTTTTCCTCCCGATGTAAGTGACCCCAGACTCCCTTTCACAGTGAGATCAGGCCTCACTCGGGGGCTACTGTTGAGGGTCAATACCAGCGGTGGTTAATCTTAATGACCCTCGACCTTAACAACGTGATCAAGGCATAAACAATCCCCGCCTTAGCCGACCTCCACATCGTATGGACACATAACAGACCGTACCAACAGGCGACCTCCGTCTCGCCCGACCCCTTTATGGGGGGTCGGATCCTCCACGTACGGGCAGCGCGCCCGACCCCGTCCACGCAGGGGTCGAGCGCTCGCATCTCCGCCTCGCCCGAGCCCTTCATCGGGGGTCGGATCCTCCTCGTACGGGCAGCGCGCCCAACCCCGTCCACGCAGGGGTCGGGCGAATCGCTCGTCACACCGCGGGCAGGCTGGACGGTGACGGTTGGGAAATAAATGCCCGACACACCCACGCTCGCTGACAGGTAGAGCCGTCCATCGCTTAGGCAAGTGGGCGTTAAATGCATACGACGTGCATCGTCCATGGGATGGGCGCCGCTGACAGCCCCTGTCAGAGACTCCTCGCTCCCTCGCAATGGGACGTCCCGAACGACGGCCACGACTACGGCGTCACCACGCCGGTGCCTACAGCGACTCTTCTCCATACGGACAGGACACCGTCGATTGATGGCACTGGCCACTCCGTCGAGCAGTAGCGACACCGCCACACCGAAGACGTCATCCGCCGTGGCTCGGCCTAACTTACGTACGGCCACAACCTGCTCCACGGAACCTGACCTCCCCACATCGCAGTGTAAAAGGAGGAGGAAACCGAAGACGAAGGACAGGTTTTTTCCTCAAGCTTACACGCCTACAAAACTCACTAGCCCACTCTAGTTAAAGACAACACACGCACGAGCACACTTAGAGGCCGGGAAAACCTCTCCTTCGCCCGCTTGTAACCCCTACTACAAACTCTGTCGCAAGTAACACGAGCAGCTCAAAACTGGATGTAGGGCTCCTTGCCTGAACTTGTATAACCCTTATGTCCTCTTGCGAACCATCAAAGCCTTAAAACACACACCCCACGATAAATTCACTAGTCGACAGTAACGAACTTCGACAATATGATTTCCGTGAATAGGTCGAGCAAGCTGCCGCGGTCGCGAAAGCGAACCCAACACAAACACCCCCCCCCCCCCCCGGCCGCACTCCCTGCGCAAGATGCCCAGCTGCTGCTGCTGCAGCTGCTCCCAGTCCCAGGCACACAAAGAAAGATAGACTGCATGCAACTGCAATGCCGGCATCACCCAAAGCAAAAAAAGCCAAAAAAAAAAACAATGATGCCGTAGATAGATTCGTAAGCGTAACATACATTGCACACAAATGCAACGCAAACCTTCTTTTCCAGTCTATCCAACGACGACGGAGTCACCATGCGATGCCACTACTTTGAACGAGAGATGATTCAACATATGCTCCGTTTCAAATTAGAGTTCGTTTTGGACAGCGACACGGTCTTTCAAATATAACTTTAACTTTCATTTTTTATGAAAATATTTATTAAAAAATAATGTATATATATTTTTTTAAAGTATTTTTCAAGATAAATATAATCATACAATATTAAAACTTATTCATGATATATATTACAAATGTTTGATTAAAATCATGTCTAAAATAAATTTTATTTTAAAATGGAGAAAATATAAATTTTATTTTAAAACGGAACAAGTACGGAACGGGCCTGTAGCCAATCCAAATTCTATCCCTCGAAACAAACGCACCCTTAACGCACTGGGAGGCCAGCGACTTTGTACCTGAGTTTTCGCGGACCCAGAGTGGCGGTTGGCTTCCGAGCGTGCTTTGTCGCCCTCTCTCTCTCTCTCTCTCTCTCTACGCAAGGGAATCGCTGTGATTAATTGCGACCACGATGATCTCTCTGGATGCTACGGTCGTCTGATCCGGCTGCCCGTTGCAGGCAGGTCATGGTGACTGGTGACAGACATTGGCTTTCTCTGTGGGCTGCTGGACTCCTACAATGTATACCCCTACGAGGACACGAGTATAGTACTCCGGGTCCATGCGGGAGTCGATGATGGAGGCCTCCACGTGGCGACAATACAGGCCGGGGCTGCACAGGAGCTCTTATGCGGATGGTCCGCACCAAATCTTTTTCCACCCGTGGTACGTCCTCCCTCTCTTTCTCTCTCTATCTTCGTTTCCATCGGACGCACGCCTTTGTCCTCTTGTCTTCTTTGTCACTCGACTCACGCCACCCATTCGCCCCGCCCCCGCTTCGTTTCGATCGGACACCAAAACCCTAGGTCATGGCCTTTCGGGCTGCTCTCGCCACCGGCAAACTGCGTGCTGCGGCGGCGTACAAGCTCCAAAGCCTCTCAGGTCGTCTGCTTCGGCAACAGCCAGAGTACGGCCCCGTCATCAAGCAAACAACCCCGGCTCGCGGCAACTATGCCACGACCGTGGCTACCGGCCACACCATCGACCGCCGTGGGCACCTGGCCGCCGCGACCGGCTGCGCAGTCCTCTCGGGTGTGGCAGTGATTCTGGGAAAGCCCCAGCTCACCGTCTTGCACTCAGCCCCGACGCTAGATCCGACCGACGCCATGCTTCCTGCCTTTTTCTACACCGGGGCCGGCGAGTCGTCAGCTGCTTTGGTGACTGAGGAGAACGTCCCGGTCGTTAGCGCTGAGGGCCACGGGAGCAGGTGCGCTGCCAAAAAGCCCCCTACTTCGTCTCATCTGCACCATCTGATGGGCGCCGGCGCGCTTAGAGGAGCCCAGGAGGTCCTCGTCCTTCCATCTCGCCATGTTGGCGCTTACCGCGACGTCTTAATGTACTGCCATCATAGCCGGGGCTGTCCTCGCCGGCGGTGGCCTCGTCACTCACAACCTGGGCGTCGGCGCCACTGCTGTTGGCCTCGCCAGCGGTGGTCTCGCCACCCTCGCCCACCATGCGGGCAAGAGGCTCGGCATCACCGCCGCCGCTGTCCTCGCCAGCGGTGGCTTCGTCACTCACAACCTGGGCATCGGCGCCACTGCTATTGGCCTCGTCGGCGGTGGTCTCGCCGCCCTCACCCACCATGCGGGCAAGAGGATCGGCATCACCGCCGTCGCTGGTGGCATCGCTGGTCGTGGCCTCGCCCACTATGGTGTGCTTGGCCGCGGCTATGCCACGGAAGGCAAGGTAGACGAACCCGGAGGTTCTAACGCTGATGAGAAGAGGTTCCATCTTCTGAAAGAGGCAATTCACACAAGTCAGACCAACATACAAAATACGTTACGACAAGAATTGTAAGTCTATTTTCGAGCGTTTTGTGTAAGCACAGTAGTCTTAAACCGTATATAGTTGTCTTAAATGTGATCCAATTTGCAGACGTAGACACAAGAAGCAATTAATTGTGCTTGGATGCGTTGGTGTGCTTGCTGTGCTCTCAGGTATTGCATCTGTCGTCTGGTGGGTCTATCAAGATTTCAAGAACTCTATGATCTACTACTGCTTTGAAGCTCCAGGTCGCATCACCACTGCTGCGCAGGAGGCCGGCGCTTCTCTGAAAGAGAGTGTGCTAGCTACTAGCACCTCGGTCAGTGAGAGTTTTCAAGGTTCTGCGTCTTCATCAAAAATTTGGTGCCAAATGCTGAGAGATTGATCAATGAGAAAGTCCTCGCAATCTTCAAAGGTAAGAAAGAAAATGCAGATGTGACCTACAAGCAATTAGAAGAGGAGTCAAAGAAGTAGATGTCTGTTCATAAGATTATTTCTCATATCATCTAACATGCGTCACATTAAATTTTGTTTTTTTACTTATTTTCTTCTCTCTGTAGCATATTGCATAAGGTGTATTAGATTTGCTATTTTTGTAAAACTCTTTATTTTTAGCATGTCAACTAATTGACTATACGAATTAATTAATTGACTATATATATTATGACGGATAGGAACATATAAAAGAACTGAATTTTGTAGGTTCTTGATGTCACTAGAAGATGTTTGATGGCTTCTAAGTTTAATCGCTAGGTTTTTTTTCTGCATGATTTGATGTCACTAAGTTCCATTTGGTGTAATTGTTAAGAAAATTTTTTTCTTAACAATTACACCAAATGAAACCTAGTGACATCAAATCATTCTTAACAATTACACCAAATGAAACCTAGTGACATCAAATCATACAGAAAAAAACTTAATGATCAAACTTAGAACACATCAAACATTTTCTAGTCACATCGAGAACTTACAAAATTCAGTTCTTTTATATGTTCGTATCTCTTATAATATGTATAGTTAATTAATCGTACAGTCAATTAGTTGGCATGCTAAAAATGAAGAGTCTTATAAAAATAGCAAAACTAATATAGCTTAAGCAACATGCCATAGAGAGAAAAAAATAAGTGAAAAAACAAAATTTAATGTGACGCATGCTAGATGATATGAGAAATAACCTTCTGAACAGACATCTACTTCTTTGACTCCTCTTCCAATTTGCTTCGAGGCCACATCTGCATTTTCTTTCTTACCATTGAAGATTGCGAGGACCTTCTCCTTGATTAACCTCCCAGCATTTGACACCAATTTTTGAAGAAGGCATCAGAACCTTGGAAACTCTCACTGACCGAGGTGCTAGTAGCTAGCACACACTCTTTCAGAGAAGCGTCGGCCTCCTACGCAGCATTGGTGATGCGACCTGGAGCTTCAAAGCAGTAGTAGATCGTAGAGTTCTTGAAATCTTGATAGACCCACCAGACGACAAATGCAATACCCGAGAGCATAGTAAGCACACCAACGCATTCAAGCACAATTAATTGCTTCCTGTGTCTATGTCTGCAAATTGGATCACATTTAAGACAACTATATACTGCTTAAGACTACTGTGCTTACACAAAACGTACGAAAAAAATTCACAATTCTTCTCGTAACGTATTTTGTACGTTGGTCTGACTTGTGTGTATTGCCTCCTTCAGAAGACGGAACCTCTTCTCATCAGCGTCGGAACCTCCGGGTTCATCTCCCTTGCTTCCATGGCATAGCCGCGGCCAAGCCCACCATAGTGGGCGAGGCCACGGCCAGCGATGCCACCAGCGGCGGCGGTGATGTCGATCCTCTTGCCCGCATGGTGGGTGAGGACGGCGAGACCACCGCCGGCGAGGCCAGCAGCAGTGGCGTCGACACCAAGGTTGTGTGTGACGAAGCCACCGTCGGTGAGGACAGAGGCGGCGGTGATGCCAAGTCTCTTGCCCGCATGGTGGGTGAGGGTGGCGAGACCACCGCCGGCGAGGCCAGCAGCAGTGGCGCCGACGCCCAGGTTGTGAGTGACGAGGGCACCGCCGGCGAGGACAGCGCCGGCTGCGGGATGGCAGTACATTAAGATGTCGCGGTAAGCGCCAACGTGACGAGATGGAAGGATGAGTACCTCCTGGGCTCCTCTATGCGCGCTGGCGCCCATCAGATGGTGCAGATGAGGCGACGCAGGGGGCTTTTTGCAAGCGCACCTGCTCCCGCAGCCCTCAGCGCTGACAACGGGGACGTTCTCCTCGGTCGCCAAAGCAGCGGACGACTCACCGACCCGGTGTAGTAAAAGGCGACGAGCATGGCGTCGGCCGGATCTAGCGTCGGTGTTGAGTGCAAGACGGTGAGCTGGGGCTTTCCCAGAATCACTGCCACACCCGAGAGGACTGCGCAGCCGGTCGCGGCGGCCAGGTGCCCGCTGTGGTCGGTTGTGTGGCCGGTAGCCACGGTCGTGGCGTAGTTGCCGCGAGCCGGGGTTGTTTGCTTGATGACGGGGCCGTGCTCTGGCTGTTGCCGAAGCAGACGACCTGAGAGGCTTTGGAGCTTGTACGCCGTCGCGGCGCGCAGTTTGCCTGTGGCGAGAGCAGCCTGAAAGGCCATGACCTAGGGTTTTGGTGTCCGATGGAAACCAAAGTGGTGGCGGGGCGAATGGGGTGGCGTGAGTCGAGTGACAAAGAAGACTAAGAGGACAAAGGCGTGCGTCCGCTGGAAACGAGGATAGAGAGAGAGAGAGGGAGAGGGAAGACGTACCACTGGTGGAAAAATATTTAGTGCGGACCATCCGCATAGGAGCTCATGTGCGGCCTCGGCCTGGATGGTCGCCACGTGGAGGCCTCCATCATCACTCCTGCATGGATTGTAAGCGGCTCTCGTAGCATTGCTCTTAGTGGTTCATCTCTATTGTCGCTACACCATTCACTGGCACAAAGAGAGGGAGAGAGAGCCAAAACGCAGCTGCAGGAGTCCAGCTACGCACCGGCGGATCCGGAGTACTGTACTCGTAGCCTCGTGGTGGTATACACTGTAGGAGTCCAGCAGCCCACAGAGAAAGCAAATGTTTGCCACCAATCACCATGACCTACCTGCAATGGGCAGCCGGATCAGATGACCGCAGCATCCAGAGAGATCGTCGTGGTCGCAATTAATCGCAGCGATTCCCTTGCGTAGAGAGAGAGGGCGGCAAAAGCGCGCTCGGAAGCCAACCGCCACTCTGGGTCCGCGAAAACTCAGGTACAAAGTCGCTGGCCTCCCGCCGCATTAAGGGTGCGTTTGTTTCGAGGGATAGATTTGGATTGGCTTACAGGCCCGTTCCATACTTGTTCCGTTAAAATAAAATTTATTTTTTCTCTTTTTAAAATAAAATTTATTTTAGACATGGTTTTAATCAAACATTTGTAATATAAATCATGAATAAGTTTTAATTTATTAAACTTAAAAATATAAAAATTATATGATTAGATTTATCTTGAAAAATACTTTAAAAAATATACATGCATTATTTTTTAATAAATATTTTCATAAAAGATTTAAGTTAAAGTTACATTTGAAAGACCGTGTCGTTGTCCAAAACGAACTTTAATTTGAAACGGAGCTGTTGAGTTGAGAGCCAAAACAGAATGCCTTTTGAATCATTCATGCATATGTTGAGTTGAGAGCCAAAACAGAATCATCTCTCATTCAAAGTAGTGGCATCGCATGGTGACTCCATCATTGTTAGATAGACCGAAAAACAAGGTGTGCGTTGTATTTGTTTCCAATGCATGTTACGCTTACGAATCTATCTACGGCATCATTGTTTTTTTTTTTTTGTTTTTTTTGCTTTTTTTTTGCTTTGGGTGGCGTCGGCATTGCAGTTGCATGCAGCCTCTCTTTCTCTGTGTGCCTGGGACTGGGAGCAGCAGCAACCGGGCATCTTGCGCAGGGAGTGCGGCCGGGGGGGGGGGGGGGGGGGTTGGTGTTGGGTTCGCTTTCGCGACCGCGGCAGCTTGCCCGGCCTATTCACGGAAATCATATCATCTCGGAAAGGGCAGTACAGTGCAGCATCTCTCCAAGTCTACATGCCGCCCAGCAGCTGCAGCCCACTCCCTAATTTGGGTACGGTACTACTACTAACTAATACTAGTGTTGTAGTACATTGAACTTATGAATGATTTAATTTTTGCTACAATATAGAACAGTGTATGCTATAGTACCGCGTCAGAAGAGTGGGAGCGGACAGGAGGTATGCCAAACAGCCCCTAAATACAACAAGTCCTACTTAATTAAGTCATCGACATGTCCTACTAAGTACTAACAGTACGTGTAAACATATATATACACTAGTATTTTTTGCAAGGGATATATATACAATAGTATTTTTTTTGCAAGGGATATATATTAGTATTTTTTTTTACAAGGATATATATATACTAGTACCTTTTTTTAAGGGATATATACTTACTATTTTTTTTGCAAGCGATATATACTATTTTTATTTGCAAGGAATATATACTAGTATTTGAGCAGTCATTCTGATAAAGAAAGCAATCACATTACCCTTGGGAAGAAGCAAATGGTATATTCACGGGATGAAAATACCTATTGCTTGTCATAATATCCTTGTATCCAGTTCAATCTACTTCTGCGGCAGTGGTGCTTTTGTCCCCAACCTACTCCACGTTAAAAGAAAAAAGGCTTTTCAGTTAAAAGACAGGAAAATCATGTATACTTACAAACTCATGAATCTCAACCAAATTCGAAATTACATTGCAAAAGTCCGTGTGGGAAGAAAATATATAGAAATTTATTCTTTATCCCTACCTCCTCGTTCGGATCAAAATCCTTGTCCAACTCCTCCTCCGTTGGCCTCCGTCTAAATTCATGTGGGAAAGGATCCTCGAAACTTTCATATCCATCTTCTTCATCCTCATCACCATCTTCTTCATTCTCATCGCCATCTTCTTCATCATCTTTATCTCCTTCAGCAGCATCTCCTGCTATTCCCTCTACTGCCCCTTCTGCTTTTTGCATCTCAGCAGGCTGTCCTGCTCTTCCCTCTACTGCCCCTTCTTCTCTTGCGTCTCAGCAGCCCCTGCTCCTCTTCCATGTACTTCTCCTTCCTCATTCTCTTCTATTATCATCACTGCAAGATCTTTCTCTAGCTCCTTCATCGAACTGCTCCTGAGCAAGCACCTCTAGTTCTGCCTCTTTAAATGTTGGCTCGCGCTCAGGGCTTCGAACAGTTGCAGCATCTGTTGTCTTCATCACATCTTGGGCTTAATTCCACATACACCTTAACTTTGACAAGATCCGAATTAGCCATTAGTGCTAAGAGAATTACATTGCATATCAATAGTATACTCAGAAATGGCTACTATACTAATCTGTGGAGTCCGACTCAGACAATCAGTCACTCAGCTGTGTCGTCCTCCCCTCCCCTCTCTCTCTCCATTTGGAGTAATACATTAACTTGTGCAGACACAAGTTCAGAAATAAACGTTCTCACAAAAAAAAGAAAATCAGAAATCAACAAGTAACAAAAACCTACCAGAAGTTGGAATGATTCCTGATGCTGGACGTCTCACTGGTGCTCCTCGTTGTTCCCTTTCCCTCCCTTTTTTTTGAGAATCTTGCATCAAAAAGCCGTGGAAAACTGATTAATGAGGAGATTTGAGAGCTAGAGAGAGAGAGAGAGAGAATGAGCGGCAGGATTGGGGGCGGGGGGGGGGGGGGGGGGGGGGGGGGTGGGACGTGAGGATATGGCGCCGCTCACCGTGGTGAAGGAAGCAGACACTACCGGCATCGTGGATCCGTGCGCGTCAGGGAGGGTCGGAGCAGCTGGAGCGGACGCGTCGAGGAGAGCCAGCGCAGCCGCGGCGGGCGGCAGGGCCGGGCGTCCCGAAGGAGCGCTGGCCACCTGGGGCGCGCTGGCCGCTGGGGAGGAGCACGCTAGCTGCCGGGGTCGTGCGCGTTGCCGGCCGGGGAAGAGAGCGCTGTGGCTAGGGCGTGGAGGCCGCGGCGCGAATTTTGGACTGCTCGGTGGTGGTACATGGATTCGGCGGGCCAACTATAGCCGCCTCTACAAATGGTTGTCATATTTAAAAATATAAATTTTGCAATACTATATGATTTCAGCTGAAAAAATTCATGTATATGAATGTTGTGGATCTCATCTAGATACACCACTTTTATTTTTGGTCATTACTTCATCCGACATAATGGTAGTATACGTTCCCAAATTAATATATGTCACATAGATGTCCATAAATATATGAGAGATGTAAATTTGTGAACAACGTATACTACATTTGACAAAATAGAAAAATGACCAAAAGGAAACTCGTAGATATTTAGTAATTTTATAATTTTTATTTTTGTGACAGGACTGACTGCCGATGAGGAAGAAGGACTATGAGTCCTCTGTAAGGACGGCCCGTGATTCAACCGTGGCTAAAAATCACAAGGCGGGCCTACAAATCAGTTCTTTGAGGGCGGCTGAAAAGAAAACCGCCTCTAGAACTAACCCTAGGGGAGGCTCTCGTTATAAGCCGCCTCTACTGTTCGGAGGCTCTCGTTATAAGCCGCCTCTACTGTTCAGAGGCTCTCGTTATAAGCCGCCTCTACTGTTTGATTAGTACGGGCGGCTCAACTGTAGAGGCTGCTGCTGAAAGAGCCACCTCTACTAAAAAAAGCTGCCGTTGCTACAAAGCGTTAGTGTAGTAGTGAAATAAATAAAGATTAGAGGGATTAGATGCTTAGTTTACAATTGCATGAACTTATCACACATTGTTACAATGATAGGAATACTTAAGTTTTGGTGTCCCCAATCAACAAACATTAAACGTCATGAACAATGATGTCTCATTTTACTTGTGTCCGAGAAGTCTCTAAAGTTCCTACTATAACGTCTCAAGCAACCTTTTCCATACATTACACCAAACATAAATGTCATCTTAAAACCACTTCCATGTACACAGGATCCTCAAGACTTGTGGTCTATTCAGAGCAACCAAAGCTGAAGAATCAGAACACCAATGGACCAACCTGAAACAGCAAGCACCATTCGGTTACATTCAAAGCTAGTATCAATTATTTTTTCATGATGTAAGGCAAAAGTCATATGGGCACCGGCGCACCAACAACCAATGCATCTCTAAATTTGTGATCTCTGCACTGAGCAAGATGGTTTAATTGAAACAACTATGTATGTTCTCGTATTTGGTGTAAATTCATGTTTTACCTACAATGATAGTAGAAATATATGATCTGATCAAAAAGTAGCTTGGTGCCCCATCTATATCAAGTACCTGCTTCCGGTATTCCGTAACCCAATTTAGCAACATTGACAGGACAATAGGTTATTGAGCACTAAATCCTAAGATAACCATCAGTGACAAGATAGTAAAAAAAAAATTCTCCAACCGCGCATCACAATGACAGAGGAGCAAAACAATATGGTAAGTAACAACAGAAGGCAAGAATATGAAAGCAAATTTATTGTTGACATTACTATCTTCATCAACTAGAGTCATCCTCCAATTATTGTATCCTAGAAAGACATGTAAATTGGGACGGAGGGAATACCATACATTATTACCTCTTAGTTGATCTATACTCTATCATAGGATATTCCATTATGATAAAAGCAAATTTAGACTAGTATCTTTTATCAGCTAAAAAATCCCATGGTGAGACCTCAATAATGTAACACCCCACACGATAGCAATTGGGCGCCATGTTGAAATTACACAGTAGCAATTTGGCTTCCATACCACAATGGCATAACTTTAAGGCTGTGTCCTTTGTAGAATACTAGCTAAGCCTGCGCGCTACGCTACGCTAGCATGCCTTTTGAAGTTCAAATAAGACTATGGTTGGATGAGAAATTGGATAGCTGCAAAAACACACTTAAGAATGTGTAATCAAAACATTTTTCAAATATTTTAGTGATCCTGCAACTTGAGGAATCTATTATCATGGGCCGCCGTTGCTCGTGGCGGTTGCATACTAATCTGTTTAGCTGAGGGAAACAGACATGGGGACTTGTATAATCTTGGCTAAAGGACTTATCAGATGAATCTCACCAAGTACAGAGTGAGGAGGCAGTTAGAGGAAAAGACAGTACATGTACCTAATATATGGTCCATATATTATACATTACAAACGTTAGATTATACAAAGTAGCATTTAGTTAGGCAACCTTTTTTACAAACGCTAAAGGCAGTTGTGTTGCTGCTTGTCCCCTCTGTTGACGAAGCAACAATTAACTCTTAGCATTAGTGTGAAATTTAAGAGGCCAACAGAGCGCCGCTGCGGCACATTTCATCCATGCAGCCTGACAGGATAAACTACACACATTAAATAGCACCTCTAATCCAGAACGAAGCAAATACACCGGATGTCATCTATTGAACACACATAGAAATATATAAGATAGAACTGCTTACACTCAAGAACAGATTGACGGTGACACTGTAATCAATTCAGCGAGCAAGGAACCTACTTGCAATCAGTTTGTCGGGCAGGAGGCTGCCACGATGCCTTTGTTCATGATCAATCCAATCCAAATACTTAGAACCGGTAGGTAAAAGAGGACATACCAAGCACAGAAATCCCCTACAGAGAAAGGAGCAAAGGCTTTAGTAAGAAATAATAAGAATCCTGACAGCAATGGGCAATAATGGTAACATGGTGGCAAAATAAGCCCCAAATACATAACATATCCAATAGCAACACAACAGCTAAACGGGCATCATTAGCAAAGATATTACTCATTTTTGCACAGCAACCTAAGACAGAGATCTCTTTTAACACAAAAACACCTTCGAGTATATTGGGTAGCTTGACATGCCAACCAAAGCAGAAGCGGGAAAACATCAGTAAGGATAAACAACACCATTTTCTTTAAAAAAATGTCAGTAACTGATGTTTAACCGTGCACTTTTTCAATGTCACTGCAGTGTCACAAAAGCATCTAACATTCTAAAGAGTAAGGAACAACTAATATAGTAGAATGGTGTAGTATAACTCAAATCATCAATTGGTACGATACCTCTACAAAAGTAAGATTTAAAAAGAAAGACTACCCAACTGTGAAAAATAAATCTATTGAATGCGCCTACCCAAAAAAGGGAAAATGTGTATTCTTTCTGGTATAATTTTTTTCAGTGTTAACAACATTGTTTCAGTGTGGATCTTTTTTTTTAATAAGACTGCAAAGAAATAAGCAAGCGAGGAACTTACTTGAAAGTCAGATTTTTTTATGCAAGGAAAGCAGGAAGCAAGAAACTAACCTGTCAATCAGAATGTTGGGCTGGAGGTTCGTACCACGCCTTCGTTAACGACCCAAAATGGAAGCACACACAATCAGTAGAGAGGACAGCCTGGGTAGAACAAAGATATCCTATGGAGATAGAAGCAAGGAT